>JAYJLV010108743.1:0-11447 GCA_036873485.1 Torymus texanus | reverse complement strand
CAAACAGATGCTTATTTTGAGGACCTTCCGAAATCTTATTTTTCTGCCGGGTTAAAAAAATTAGAAAAACGTCTAACGAAGTGTATAGAGCTCCAAGGAGACTATGTTGAAAAAGAAAAAAAAAATTACGAAAAAAAAAATTTTTTAATGCCTTATTCTAAGGACTTATTGACCCACCCTCGTAGTATTCGAGGATGTAAGGATTATAGTAACGGAGAACGGGTGGAATGAATGAGAAGAAGGAGAGTTGTCGAAGGAAAATAGGAGGGATTGGAAGGTGAAAGAAGAGTAAGGGGGAAGAGAGAAAGGGAGGTGTGGAAAGGAATAAGGGGAGTGGAGCAAGGGGATAGAAGTGGAGAAGGATGTACAGAACAAAGGAAAGGAAAAAGAAATAAATCTAAGTGAAAGTGACAAATTTTGTTAAATTCTGTGATCTAAGTTAAAGCGAGATATAGAAGTAAGTGTAGAATAACAGGCGTATCGATACACACTGTCGGGCACTAATGTTAGTTGTAAGCCATGCGAAAATAGAGATGTAAGAAAGTTGTAAAAATACTCTAATGGTAAATAAAGCTTATTATTATATTACAGCAACTTAATTACAAGCTCAGTGACTCGAAGCCAAGATTGAACATTGTGTATGATTCATCGAGTGATATTCTCAGTGAAGATAATTATTATAGTGAATAGTACAGCCGATTAAGAACAAACTCAGTGACTTGAAGACAAAATAGAACATTGTGTGTATCGTGCAAGTATTCATTGGATAATATTTTCAGTAACAATAAAGTTAATTTTCTGCACAATATAATTGTTTATTGAGTGATAAAAGCAGTGGAGTAGAATAAAACAAGACAAAAGAAAATGTTTATAAGTGAATTTCTATTATCTTTGAAAAAAAGTTAGTGAAATTGATTTGTAGCTTCAAGAAACTAAATAATAATACACAAGCAAGACTTTTATTATCTAATATTTTGTGTTAAAGAAATTGAAATATAAAGTAATGCTGAAAAATACGAACTTTTGATCAAGAGAAGTAAATGGACCAATACAATGGACAACATGATGGGAAATAGTTATGAAACTAACATAAGAGTTTTAACACTACTTGATTCTATAGTGATAGAAATGTGAAGTTATATGAAATTTATTGAAATATGAAGTTATGGGAAGTATAGTGGGATCAATTAAAAGCATAAGTAACACATACAAGTTGCATAAGGCTGACACGGCTGTGGAGGTATTTATATGCTATATTATCAATATATTGCATTATTAAAAAAAAATATAACTTCTTTCAATATGCTTTGCATGAATCCAGGCTTATTTTGAAGATCTTACTAAAAAGTTTTATAAAATAAAAGGGGTATTTACCGGAAAGGCAATGACAATATTTATACTTTTACTTAAGTTCCAATGAAAATATAGAGATTATATTTGACGTCTCTTCCCTGACAGATGATATATTTGTATATTTTCTTAGTATTTCGTTCGGTACAAACCATTGATCATTCAGGATGTTTCTGACAGTTTTATTTTGAAATCTCTCGATAATTTCTATATTGGAATTAGCAGCAGTTCCCCATAGTTGGATGCCATAGGTCCATACTGGTTTTATTATGGTTTTATAGATTAATAATTTGTTTTCGGTTGAAAGCTTAGATTTACAGCCTAATAACCAGTTCATATTTTTTACTTTTAGACTTAGTTGTTTTCTTTTTGATCAAATATGATCTTTCCATGTTAGTCTCCGATCTAGGTGCATACGAAGATATTTGGCTTCGATGCTTTGTGGAATGGATTTACCATTTAAAAAAATACTAGGACACGTCTCCTTGCGCAGTGTGAAAGTGACTTATACAGCTTTACTTTCATTGATTCCAATTCTTCATACTTGGAACCATTGTTGGATTTTTAATAGTTTTGTAATGTAAGTTATGCCATCGGTGCGCTAGAGTGTGATGCTATTATGGCTGTATCATCAGCATAGGTACCTAGAGTTATTCCGTTCATGGTGGGTATATCGGCAGTGTAGATCAGATATAGAATCAGACCGAGTACGCCTTGAGAAATCCCTCGTTTAATTTGATAAAGCTGTGTCACCTCATTATTAATTTTTACTTGAAACGTCCTATAGGAAATATATGATTTTAATAGGTCATACAGGTTGGTTGGAAGTATTCTTCGAAGTTTATAAATAATTCCTTTATGCCAAACTTTATCAAAGGCTTGAGTTATGTCAAGAAACGCTGCAGTACAGTACCCATTATTTTCAAAAGTTTGTCTAATTTTTGTTACAACCCTGTGGTCTTGCTCTATAGTAGAATGCTTGTTTCGGAAACCAAATTGATGTTTAGGTATTATCTGTCTATCTTGTAGTATTTTATATAATCTTTTAATTATTACTTTTTCGCAGATAAAATGGGTAGTAAGCTTATGGGTCTGTATGACGTGACGAATTCCACTTCTTTGCCGGGTTTCGGAATAAGTATGATTTGAGCTACTTTCCATTGTGAAGGAAAATAGCGTAGACGTATGATAGACTTTATTAAGATTGTTACAAATCTAATCGCTTTTGTTGGTAATTCTTTAAGCATCTTTCCATTGATACTATCCAGACGATTTTTTCGATTTTAGATTCTTGATTATGTTTCTTACTTTTTTTATTTTTATATTGTCTAGCGAGTTATTTTCTGTGTTATGTATCTGTGTGTTAGTGAGTATACTGCGTTCTTCTTCTACAGATTCTGTGCGAGGTGGAGATTCGAAGACACTTTGCTACAAGTATTCCGCAAAGGTAATGGCTTTTTCCGAATCTCTTCTTGCCCAACTATCGTCTTTTTTTCTTATCGGTGGGATGAATTGTTTCGGCTGATTTGTTTTCTTTGTGGCGTTCCATAGGGAGTAGTCTGTGTTTTCTGTATTGCTTAAATTTTCCAGATAATTCTGTATGCCGTTATTTTTCTTTACTGAAATACACTTTTTGATGTCTTTTATTGCTTTAATTTATTCTTGTTTTGCTTCGTTCTATTATTTTGCCAAATTTTTCTTAGTTTTCGTTTTTCTATTATTTTTTCCTGAATATTATGTGGTACATTTATTTTCCTTACCATTTGTGGTTTTGGTGGGGGTGTGGCTTTTAAGCTTTCCCTGTACATATTTCGATTAGTTATTTTGTTATATGGGAAACCGTTTGTTTACTTTTTACCTGGGAATCTATATTGACAATGAAAATCTCAACCTACTTCAAAGAATGCAATTCCCTGCAATTTTTTTTGTTCAAAATTGAATTATTTATGCAATACTATTAATAAATGTATTATGCAAATTATTTAAACATAATTAAGCGACAACAAATTTTTCCGAATGTTGGGCGCGAACTCTTGACCCTTAGATTACCGAGCAGCAGCTTTACCAACATGCCACTGTGACATCTGTCGGCGTGTGCTACAATGATGCATTTAAGCTGCCATATAGCTCGTATTTTGGTTAAAAATTTAAAATTAAATTATTCATGAATTTTCTAATATTTCCTATATGTTATTCAAATTATTTAAATAATATTTAAGTGAAAAAAATCTTCAAAGGGCCAAACCGCGACCCTCGAATTATAGAGCACGAGCATTATCGCTGCGTCCACGAAGGTATGTGATAAAGTCTACGCAATTTTTATATTTAAGCCCATAGATCTTTTTTATTTAATAGTTCAAAATAATAAAAACTATAATTTCTACAATAAAACATTTTTCTTTATTGATTAAAATAAACAATATTAAGCAAAAAGAAAACAAATTTCCGAAGGGCGGATGCGAACCCACGATCTTCAGATTACAGAGCAGTAACTGTACCGCAGTGCTACTAAGCCATCTGAGTGCTCACTGTGCAAATTTGTATTTGTGATAAAACACATACAAGACATTGCAATTTTACAATTTTTTGTTACTTTGCGCGGTCCTCGGAGAGTTACCAACACGTCTGAAAGTTCTTAGCTCTGAAAAATGTCTGCAGTTTTTATGCTTTAAAATTTAAGAATAGTATCCTAGCATAACGGCGAAGAATAGTAACCTGTAAAAACTTGAAGCAGGATAAGAGCCCCACCTCGCTCCTATCCTGTGAGGTTCCATCTGTTTATTAACCCCTCCGCATCCTTCAAATTACTCTTCTTCACCGGATGAAATATCCTCCCACTCCACGTTGCAACCGTTGTGGTAAAACTGTTTCATGCGCTTTACTTTGTACATTGTGGTTAGTGTTACTAATCTAGGATATTCGAAAAATTGATAGTCAATTTCAGTAATATTGATGACATTAAAGTGGAAACGTTCTAACAACAACTTCTTCAGTCCACCAATGACGTAAATTCTTTTAGCATCTTTGAAGTAGTAGATAAGCTGTGTCGGTTCTGGAATTACACCTTTTCTGTTATCATGGCGGTTCTGGAATTGATGTCTTTAGAATCGGTACGAACGGACAGCTGCCAGCGGCCAGCAGTCAACAGCTTGCAGCGGACGGTCAGATGCCTGGCGTTTTGCAGCTTATGTTCTAGTTAACATTTAAAACTTTTTATAACCCTGTTACTCAGGAAAAGAGCGGGTATTTGTTGAAAATTTGTCAGTACATGTTTTCCATTCCGACGACTTTTTCTTGTCATTATTTTGTTGTGGTTGCTCAGGGGCAATGCGTGAGCTGTTTTGTCCCATTTTAATAAAGGAAACTGTATATTCTTTTGGTTTTATATAGATGAAGTCTCGACTAACTGCTTGCGAGAGTGAACGTAGCCACCTGACCATATCATTAGATGTATCGAAAACTTCAGCACTTCTTGTCGACTCAAATAGAGATTGTGATTTCTCTACTATAGCATTCTCAAATTTACTAATAACATCCTGTACGTTCGCCATGTTTATTCTTTGATGGTCAAGCATCAACTGAATAAATATGCAACCAATATCCTTTTTATACTTGTATGTTATAGAAAAATACCTTTTTTATGTCACAGAGTAACACATTGTTTATAACCTAGATTGGTACCTTGTAAACTTTTATATTATAGATTAACACCTTTATGTCATAGAGTAACACCTTCTGAATATGTCATAGAGTAACATCTTCTGAACTTTTATGTTATAGAGGCTCACTTTTTCAACTTTTATGTTACAGTGTAACACCTTTTGAACTTTTATGTTATAGAGCAACACCTTTTGATCTTTTATTTCGCAGCGTAGCACCTTTACATCGTAGAGTAACACCTTCGGAACTTATATGTTATAGAGCAATACATTTATGCTTAAGAATGACTCATAGAGTGACACCTTTCCATCTTATGAAACCTTTTGAATGTTTTATCTTATAGAGTTATAACCTTTATATGAAAGAGGCACACCAATTCCACTTCTATGTTATAGAACACCTTCTTCGTATTATAGAGTTTGACCTCAATGTCATAGAGTATACGTTTACAACTTTTATGTTATAACATCTTTTATACCTTAGAGTGAAAGCTTTTATACTTTTATATCATAGAGTACCTTTTATATTGAAGACTGAAACCTTCAGAACTTTTATGTTAAAGAATGACACATTTTATGTTAAAGAGTGACACCTTGCCAACTTTTATGTGATTGGAGTCAAATTTTGGACCACAATGTTGAACATCTAGCAGTACTAGACAGATCGATACCACGTGTCTAGGTTCCCAATCAAAACTGTGCTAGTGACATATAAGTATTCAAAGGTAGCCCTCTATGGCATATATGTCATTCGATGCCATTCTATATACGTAAGAGACATCTCCCCTACAAGGAAGTATTGGACGGTAACACCTTGCAATTCTTTAATGCAGAAGAGATGTCTTTTACGTCACTGTGCGATATTACGTAAAATAAAGTAACAGCCTTTACTACAACTACTACTAATTGTGTCATAGAATGGCACCTGTAATGTGTCATAGAATAACACGTTTTTGAAATTTCATGTTATAGAGTAACACCTCTTGCACTTTCATGGCATAGAGTAACCCCTTTGAACTTTCGTGGCATAAAGTAACACCTTTTGAACTTCCATGACATAAAGTAACACCTTTTTGAACTTTCATGTTATAGAGTGTCACCTTTTGAACTTTCATGGCATAGAGTAACACCTTTTGAACTTTAATGGCATAGAGTGTCACCTTTTTGAACTTTCATGGCATAGAGTAACACATTTTTGAACTTTCATGTTATAGAGTGTCACCTTTTGAACTTTCATGGCATAGAGTAACACCTTTTGAACTTCCATGTTATAGAGTAACACCTTTTGCACTTTCATGGCCTAGAGTCACACCTTTGAACTTCCATGGCATAAACTAACACCTTTTGAACTTTCATGACACCTTTGGAACTATCATGACACCTTTTGAACTTTCATGGCATAGTGTAACACCTTATCATAGTTTAATCTTTATAAAAGTCATATTGTAATAGATTATTTAGAAACCGAGATATTGGCTAACAATAAGCCAATGTTGACATTGTGGTTAAAACTTTGCTATTATGGACTATCGTGGAACGTTGGTGATTATAATTATACTGAAATTGAAAGAATGCATTCAAAGATGTTGAAAGAATTTTCGTCATTGGTGAAGTAAAGAATTTGTGGTTAGAACGTTTTAACTTCAATGTTATCTATATCACTGAAATAGGCTATTCATCTTTCGAATATCCGAGATCAGTAACTATATGTACTAATCTCCATGGAGTGTATAAAACTATGTGTCATGTATGACGTAAAATGCATAAAAGCTTCACCGCAACGATTCCATTACGAAACAGGAATGCCTGGTCATAAGAAAGAATAATCGTAAAAAGGTGAAGGTAA
The DNA here is from genome assembly GCA_036873485.1 of Torymus texanus. Classification (NCBI taxonomy): domain Eukaryota; kingdom Metazoa; phylum Arthropoda; class Insecta; order Hymenoptera; family Torymidae; genus Torymus; species Torymus texanus. Next base: position 4,592 of record JAYJLV010108743.1, on the reverse strand, counting down.
GAATGATTTACATGACAGGTAGCACCTCACATGATTGGAGCGAGATGGGGCTCCTTTAATTGTTCCGGTAAGGCTGCTGCTCGGTAATCTAAGGGTCACGGGTTCGCGCCCAACCTCCGGCCAATTTGTTTTTCCGCTCAAATATTATTAAAACAGTTAAAATAACACGTATGTTTCATTAAAAACTCATAAATAATTTAATTTTAAATGTTTAATCGAAATACGAGCTGTACCGCTGCTTAAATGCATAATTAAGTGGTAGATCGGTAAGACTGCTGCTCGGTAATCGAAGGGTCGAGAGTTCGCGCCCAACATTCGGAAAAATGTATTGTTGCTTAATTATGTTTAAATAATTTGCATAATACATTAATTAATAGTATTGCATAAATAATTCAATTTTTAGCAAAAAAAAAATATTTCAGGGTAGGGGGGTGAGGGGAGGGGGTGATGGTCCAGTATTCCTACAGGGGCATGGGACCAAGTGATGGGACAGGGTGGGGTGGGGAGGGGGTGTGAGCTCGTATACCTACAACACACACACACACACGTGCACGCACGCACGCACGCACACGCACACAGTGGACTTGAGTTATCGACCACTCGTGAGGGTGGGCCTGAAGTGAGCTCAAGTGAGCCAGAACCCCCATAATTTACCTACTTTTGTACTTTCCCTTTTTATTATTGTATACATTTTTCTTTTCTTTTTGTAAATGCCGAACCGAAAATTTTGTTCATCTTAGTAATAAAACTAAGCCGTTGAGAAAAATCTATCTGAGGTTGCATTCTCACGTTCTAAAAACCCACGTGCTCCTTAAGAAACCTTATCTCCCCTCGATGCGCTGCGTAGTGTTCACATCTGTTTACACTCTTAAAGAAATTTTCTTTTTTCTTGTAGCCTACGACAAAATACTATTTTCAGTTTTTAAACTTATAATACTTATAATTGTTTAACTATCTTGTATTTTTTAATTCTAATAAAATAGTTTAATTATAATAATTACTCTCCGTGTTCCAATATAAAAAAAATCATTTAAAAATTTAATAAAATAAGTTTTTCTTTATTTATAAATGTAAGGATTACAAATTTAACGGCAAAAAATAATAAAGAATAGCATATTATACCATTTAACATAAAATCTGTTTGTTTTATCTCTTTAGCTGTTTAAATAAAATATATAATTGTTTAATAATAAATATGACCATTGTATAACACAAAACCCGCATCGATCTAACTCAATTTGCGTATTTTTAATATATTCAATATTTAAACTTTTATATCAATAAATTTTATTGTAAAATGAAAATATTAATAATTAATAATTCTTCTGTAAGCTATAATTCCGACTGTAATCAACTTAGAATCACCGTTCAAATTTATTAGAATAACATCTACTAAAGTAAATTAATGAATAATTTATAAAAATACGATTATTATTATTTTTAAGAAAATGTCAGAAACTTTACGAAAAAGCACAGAATGAGACAGAAGAGAATATCTGCTTTCTCCATCATCTTTCTTCTTCATCCCACAATATAGCGTTTTCTCTCGCACTTAAATAAGGATACGAACCGTCTAAAAGAACCCTAGAAAAGGGATGAGCGCTCGCTCTCTGTGTAAAAGCATAGGGCTCTCCCCTCTCCACTGAATTGTGGCGTTTGGAAGGAATATCGCCCCCGCATGATTGGACCCTGCTTTTCGACCCTCTCAACACCAAGAAGACTAAAACAACGACAAAAACTAAAGATAGACGGATGTTCAAATTTTTTACCATCGCTGATACGCCGAAGATTTCAACAACGTTTATGATTCGACACCGCAGTTTTTTCAAGGAGGAGCATCGCTTTTAAAACAAGCGTTTCTCCACTGTAAAAATCAGATCATTCCCAGGTCTAGTAAAAGCTAAATAAAAATGAATCACCAGTTCCTTAAACATTTTTGTCTCTTTTGAAGCGAGAGTTCCAGATGTCGAAGACAGCTATCTTGGCTCAAGCTTTTTTTTCTAAGTCAACCCTTTCCTACCCAAACGAACCTTTCTGAGTTAAGACAGAGTTTCAGAAGTCGAAGACAGTTATCCTGACTTTGTTCAATACTCAATCCTAGTCCCCTACCCTATCCTTATCCACTTCATTTATAAAGGCAAAGTTTCAGAAATTGATGACAGCTATCCTGGCTTCTTTCTCACCCTTATACCCTTATAGGCTTTATTTTATTTTATTAGAAACCAACCTAACCTCACCTCATCTCTTAACCTTACCGAACAACAAAAGAAGAGCTTCAGAAGTTCAAGACGACTATCCTGGCTTTTTCTTAAGTTCAATGCCTGTTACCTTGTCCTTTCCTTACCCAATCCGTATTAAATGAAGTTTCAGAAGTCGAGAACGGCTATCCTGGCTTCATTTACCCATTACCCCCTATAGGTTGCGTAAAATATTATTTATTCAAAAATCTCTCTACCTCATACCCAAACCTTACTCGACTAAGGTTAAACTTCAGAAGTCGAAAGCTTCTATCCTGGATTTGTTTACCCCTCTACACCCTAGTATACCCAAATCCCTCCGAACTATGAAGTAGAGCTTCAGTAGTCGAGAACGGCTTGAATTAGACTCAATGACATTAATAAACTCCATCCGTCGTATAGGACGAAAGTCTTGCCTAAAACGGAGTGAAGTAATATTTATCGTAAGAATTAATATTACGAATAAAACGCTTTGTGAAGTTTAAGACGTCACAACGCACCCCGTACGGTAACTCCGATTTCCGTGTCTCCCTCGGAAGACGTCCGACGTCCTCAGAAGATCGGAAGAGGTCCGATTTTTGCGTTTTGATAGTCTCTGTCTTTAAGAAATGCGATTTCATCCATTACCTATTCGTATTAGTTGGCCACATAATCTAAGTCTTTACGTGCGCGTCTCTCTATCAGACTATGGATGAAAACAGCACACCGATTTTTGCAGTACTATTCCACCGCAATGGTTGTATTTACATTGGTAAACCGTTTGTTAGATAGGAGATCTTCTTTGATTAAATGGATTCATGATATCGGTTTCATTTCACCCGGTACGAGTCTAAGAAAACGGTTATACTGGCGGAGAGCTGATAGCCAGCGAATAGATGGAATGCTCAAACCTTCTTCATTAATAGAAGCATGGAAGTATTCTACCAGAGTATCGTTCGATAGAGCTAATCACTGTCTCACTGTGGCTCTCACCATTTTGTTCACTCGCTGAAGCTTGCTGATGGTGATTCTCCCTGAAACTATGTAATAATGGATTTTAGGAAAAACTGCGACCTTCAATGCGTAGATTCGCTGCAGTGTATTGAGTGATGCTTTGATAAGGCGTTAAAGGAAGAGGCTTAGCAAAGGGTGCGAGCGCTTGCTTTCTGTCAAGAATTTGATTCTCAGGTAGACCCAGGATTCCTTACGGCTAACAACTTGTGCTGGTCGACCCTGGGAGGTGAAAGATGGCGACCATGTGTGATTTGGCGTTGTTTATCATCATCCCGCAGTCCTTCAAGTAACTCACGGTGTGCTAGATGAGATGTCGAAGTCCGGTTGATAAGTCGACGGCTAACAAGGGAACCTCGCGAGGTGTCCGCCTCCGATTTTGATGATACTCGAATATGTTAAAGAGCGTCAAAAAATATTAGACACGTGTTTTTTTTATCGGCCCAAAAAGGGTTTGAGGGGGCGAAAACCTTTCCCAAAGTTTGCGCTGAAAAACCGTTTTTATTCAATATCTTGGAAAATAATTACATTTTATTAGTGAAATCAATGCCACAATATTTGTTATGAAAAGGCAATCATGTAAGCAGTATTTTTGTTTCGAAGGGTTGCATCCCTTTTTTTTTTTAATAAAAATATCAATATTTTATCACATTTTTTTATAGAAAATGTTTTATAATCATAAATTTCTATTAATATTGAGTTTCTAACAAATAAATATTCAAATTAGGCTGACTGCCCTTTAGGACTTTTGCATAAAATTTCAATGGAAGGGTAATTACCCCTAAATAAAATGTATGCTTACAGGAACTAATTTTCACGTAATTTTTTCATTTTATGACTAATATATACTGTAAGAAAATAAGATATTGTTTGCTAAATGACTTTTGCCATCACGCTAAAACTCTTTTTCGCTCATGATGCATATTATACTACATTAAAATTTCGGTAATTTAATAAATAATAAAAGAAAAAAATTGCATATGTTCACACACATGTTTGCAAATTTTCAAACACATCTCAAACTTTAAAGAATGTTAGTATTATATAAATATTGCTATAAAATTTTTATTTATCTATAATAATATTCCAGATTTTTAAACAGATAAATTAATAATTAATATTCAAGAAGAAAAAGTACTGAAAATAATATTGATAATATTGTAACGTCCAACGGTCGCGTCGACCCCGATATCGACCATCTTACGTTGAATCTCAATATTCGGTAAGCCTACCTCCAAATTTTTAAATCTCGAATCTTCTATTTGTTTAGGAGAAAATATATCGTCAGAATTTTACGCTGCATTCTCGCTTGTCTCAAAGATAACGCTTGAAAGCGAAAGTTTCTCGCAAGACGAAAATATTTTC
>JAYJLV010108732.1:0-11448 GCA_036873485.1 Torymus texanus | reverse complement strand
ATGTTTAGAATGATATATAGAATCGAAAAATCAAATAAAAATATTGATTTTTTTTCCAAATTTATAGGTGTAAGACCCCCTTAACCATTTTTTAAACCCTTTTTTAAACCTTTTTTAAACCTTTTTTAAACCTTTTTTTAACCTATCTTTTAACCCTTTTCTTAACCCTTTACTCAACCCTTTACTCGACCCTTTTATTGTTATGTACTTTTGCACTTCTATGTACCAATACATTTGACCCTATACTTAACACTTTACATATAACTCTTCGATTGTGTAGTTGTATATGTGTGGCTTGTGTAAGGTGACGTGACGTCATAGCTGTATCCCATTGTTTGCGCGTTGAAATGTTTTTTTTATTATTTTTAACCACGTAATTAAGCGCGCAAACATATGGTCCTTCGAGGATAAAAGAATCATATTGAACTGTAACTATGATTTTACAATAATATTGAACTGTAACTATGATTTTACAATAATATTGAACTCTAACTATGATATTACAATCATATTGAACTAATAATACAATCATACTGAACTGTAACCAAGTGCAACGATCGAACTGAACTGTGACCAAGTATACGATCGTACTGAACTGTCACAAAGTGCACCAACCGTACTGAACTATGATCAAGTGTACCAATTGTATTGAACTGTGGCAAGCTGCAACAATCACGCGGTGTTGTGACTAAGTGTATATTGAACTGAACTCGGACTTGACGTGTGAATTGCACTTAACTACAACCACTGGATGCTATGCTGTAAGGACAATCTCTATTAAAAAAAGGATTAACGTAAGTCTCCAATAATTCATACTCCTTCCTTCCATTAATCCTAAATACCGTGTGTTCAACTTATGTCTAATTGTTGTGCAAAATAAACGCTTTAAAGAAGAAATCAGCGGCCATAAAAGGATCATTAACGCGATTTGTCAATTCATTAGAAGATCCGAACATAATGTCAGATCCAAGTGTAGTTCAAACGCGATTAGAACAGAATGAATCTTTACTCGACAAATTTGACAATGTACAAATGGAAATCTAATTAATAAGTACAGAAGACGGTGATCTGTCTTCAACACAAGAACACGAACAAGAACGTGCCGAATTGGAAACGACGTATTACCGCGCGATAACTAAAGCAAAGACAATAGCATACGGCGGTAGAAATACAAATATTGTGAGATCTGTGACTTTATCAAATAGAAACAGGCCGCCAGGTGACAATCATGACTCGGTCAGGGTAAAATTGCCGAAAATAAATCTTCCACATTTCGACGGCCACTATGATAATTGAGTTAAATTTCGCGATACTTATACGCCACTCATGCATGAGAATCAACAACAACTAAGCAACATAGAAAAAATTCATTATCTCAATGCCGTATTAACGGGCGAAGCAGCGAGGTCGATTTCTACCCTAGGACTTTCCGATATAAATTATGTAGCTGCTTGGGAAAAGCTTATGGAAACATATGAAAATACGAATGCACTAATCGATCATCATGTACACAATTTATTTAATGTACCGCCAGTGACGCGAGAATGTTATAAAGAATTGCGAAATTTATTAGACTCGATGAGTAACCATTTATCTGCGTTAAAATCATTAAAAGAAAAAACGCAATACTGGGATGTTTTAATTATTTATGTTGTAACATCGAAATTAAATATGTCGATTAAAAAAGAAATGGGAAAGAACGGTTAATAACTTAGATAGCAGACCAATTTTTGAAATGATGTCATCATTTTTAGAACAACATTGTAGATTTTTGCAAAAAGTACAGCCAATTAAGACTCCCGCACACGAAGAGAAATAAGTCCAATACAACACATAAACAAACGCACTCATCAAGACAAAAATTATGTGAAAACATATGGTACTACAACACGGGCATGTGTATTATGTAACCAAAAACACTCCCTGTACGCATGTGACGAATTCAAAGCATTGCCTATACCCAAGCGCGTTCAAAAAGTGCAAGAATTAAAATTATGTTTTAATTGCTTGAGCAGTGGACATAAAAACAGAAATTGTATTCTTGGAACTTGCAGAAAATGCGGTGCTAAACAGAATTCTCTGTTGCATATAGAGAAAGGCAGAACTCAAAAAGCCAAATCGGTAGAGGGATCAACCGTAGCTCAAAGTGAGCCTATACAATCAGTAAACGGAACAAGCAATATATATCCCACGTATCTAGCATCAACTAAAGGATCATACGTACTGTTAAGTACAGAAAATATTCAAATAGATAAAAAGGGACAGAGATACGAGTACCGCGCTCTCTTAGATTCATGCCCATAAGCACGCATAATAACAACAAGACTGTGTGACATGTTAGGATTATCTCGCACGAAGACAAGGACTGCATTAACTGAAATTGAATAGGGAAATAAGAACGTTTCTTTTCAAACAACAGCAAAATTTTACTCGCGGACAACGGACTTTTCAGCTACAATATCATACTTGTTAGTTGACAAAATCACTAATAATTAACCGGACAAAAAGTTAAAATTGGCTAATTTCAATATTCCAAAGGGAGTAGAACTTGCAGACCCCGATTTTTCTCGATCACTATCAGTCGATTTAATGATTGGAGCATCATTATTTTAACATTTGCTGTATGTTGGACAAATCAAAATCAATAATAATCTTCAGATTTTACAAAAAACTTTGCTTAGATGGATTGTCACAGGAAAAATAAACAATCACAAACAAATGGCACCAAAGCTATTTAGAAAAAAATGAAGACTTAAATAATCAATTAGAGCTTGGCTAAAAGCGCCATCGAACAAATGAAAAACATTTGTTGTAAATAGAGTAGCTGAGATCCATGAAATATCCAACGACAACTGGAATCATGTGAAGTCGGCAGAAAACCCAGCCGATTTAATATCAAGAGGTATTTCGGGATCAAAACTACTTAACGCCACGTTGTGGTGAAACGGACCACACTGGTTTTCACAAGAAAGAAATAAATGGCCAGCTGATAAAAAAAAAGTATCAGATATTGTACCAGAGCAGAAAAAATTAGTATCAAATATAACTCATTTAATAAATGAAGAAAAGAAGATGGATGATTCCAAGAAAATTGAAACAGAAATAACTAATTTCAATTTTTGTGGAAGATTCTCTTCATCTACTAAATTAATGTGAACCACAGAATTTCTATTAAAATTCATGAAAAATTTAGAAATAAATCTAAAAACGTCACAAAAAGGACAATTGAAAAATGTTACTGAACCATTAAGTACCTCAGAATTGAATGAAGCAAATTTACGAATCATAAAACTTGCATAGAGAGAAGCGTAATCTAATAAGTCAGAAGACCAAATGTTAATTAAGGACGACAACCTTCCAAGCATGCGATGTCATTGGATTGCATTTCTGAACTTCATCCAGGGAAAGACAACGTAGTTCGCGTAGTTTCTATAAAAACGGCACGCGGCACAATCAAGAGACCAGTGGCAAAAATATGTGTTTTGTCCATAGAACAAAAGATGGACGAAGAAACACATACATAAAACATCATAATGTAAAAAAACATAAATGGTTACGAACTAATTAGTCGTCTTTAAATGATAGAATTTAAGTTTTTATGTCATTAATCTTAAGTATCTATCTTGTTATTTTGGATTAGTATTATCATAGCTATATCTAACATTTTCTATTATGCTGTACTCTATTTACATTGCATTTAGTGTTAGAAGCATATGGTAAAAACACACGAAAAATCATGCGACAAACCCTTTTAAAACGAACGCCAGATCATGTCATAAAACGACCCGATGCTCAACTCTGGACCAACGCTTACCCGCATACTGGTGAACACATGGACGATGCAAGGGAAAAGCGGGAAAATCATAATTGTTTTTAAATGATCAAAAAAGGCGTTAACGGCGTGACCAAGGTGTTGAGTCGGAAGACAGTGAGCGTTGTTGAGCGGTTGCTCTCGAGGTCCGACACAGAACGTGTGATTCGGCTAGGGACTCTCCGAACGCCCTTAGTACGTTCGCGAACACCCTTATTTTTATTCTTATATTTATATATTGCAAATTTTATCTATTGTATTTTTATTCTTGTAGTAGTTAAGTCTAACTATATTAATAAATATTATTTTTTTTGTATTACAATAAATTGCGCGTTGAAGTGTTTTTTTTAATTTGTAACCACACAAGTAAGCGCGAAAACATATGGTCATATGAAAAAATGATTTTTGACGTGCAGACGTTTAAACACCCATCTAAACGGAAGCTTCTTAATATAATAAAGTCTATTATTAAAGTTTTGAACGATATTTTGCGTATCTAATTTGGATTAAAAATTGGTGTTGGAAATTCAGGAAGGGTGTCTTCAAAGGGCTTCGAATTCGAGAATTGTTTTTGAATTATGTATTCGTCACTATTATGAAAGATATCGTGGAGGCTATCTGGTTGATATTTAAAGATAGAACAATGTTGAACAAAAAGAAACATAGCTCAGGGCTTGGGGTGTATAGTTAGAAGCTCCCGAACTGTGGGTCGGTTTCAAGAAGTATGATGATTGTGCCGAGCGCATGAGTACCGAAAGGCCAATTCCACTGCAGGTCTTGCTCGAGAGCTTCGTACGACTTAAGGTAGAGGTCTAAAAGTAGCTCTGTCGGTAAGACTGAAACTAATTACTCGTCAAGTCGGGTTTTAGTCCCAGATCTTCACCGATTGATACAGGCACCACTGTGTCATACCAACGCACTGCTGACCTCCGTCACTGTTTAGCACCGTGTGGGAGTATAAATTTAAACGAGATAAAACAAATTAAATATTTAAAGATATAGCAACATCATTTTTGGGCAATACTAAAGATGAGAATTACAACTGTATTATAAGAAATATAGCAAACAACTATCGAAAACTAAGATGAATTTAAAGATTCTTGATTTTCATCTTGATAAATTTCTGAAAACCGTGGGGATTCTAGTGAAGAGCATCGTAAACAATTTTAGCAGGATATGAAAAAATGAGAATTTTGGTATCTAGGGTGGTAATATGATGATAGACTACTGTTGGTTGATTAAAAGAGAGATTATGCGGAAAAAGAAATGATATAGGAATCCATTCTACAGATCATTTGAAGAAAAACGCATACGAAAGCGCAAAACGATTTAAAATATGTAGTTCAGATTGCTTCTCTTTTCGAGAAATAAATTACCTTAATATGAATTTGAATGTAAATCTCTTGTTAGTGTTTCAAACGTCTATATCTTTTGAATAAATGGTTTACTACTTGACGTACTTGAATTTTAAAGTGGAAAATACATGTTTTCAATTAGCTTGATCTATAAAAAAAAGCCAACAACTGTTAACCCTTGGCTTTAGGCTTATAATTAGTATCTAGTAAGTTTGTATGATTCATTAACAAAACTCTCTTTCACTAGACACATCTGTTTACATATTTTATTTGTTTTTTTTTTTATTTCGCTTGAAAATGGGCTTATTAATCCCCATTTTTTTACTCGAAATTTGTATTCTCACTAAAATATTTTTTAAATGTTTTAATGAGGCCTTATGGCCGATACATTCTTAAGACTAATCTAAATTTATGGCGCAATTTCTCTGGTGTATTATTATTTTATATACTTATTTATTGACGTGTATTATCTTATATACTTACTTGTAATGCATACCTATGATTTATTGTGTGGATGAGTTTACGAATGTGTGTTCTAGCGTGTATGAATGGATTTTTATTTTACATATTTGGATTTAATTAACTCGGCTTTATGCTTTAATTTTACTGCACCAAGACTGTTAGGTAGGCATTCCTATGATGCTTGTAATGTGTGATATTTATAAGTATCTTGATTATTCTTAGAAATACATATATAGATATTGATCTATTATTGACTGTGATATTTTATCATTACATGTTTTGGTGTATAAGTTTTGATCCATAGGGTGTAGGATTTAGCCGAATTTTAAAAATTTCTTTTATTTGCTGAACAAAAGAAGACTCAATTCTGTAGATCAGATATATTTTAATTTTGTGGAACGTTTTTGAAAAATCTAAGTATTGCTTTATAGTTATTTGTTTCCTTCTCTTTTTATTTTTTGATATGTTATAGCTATCAGAAATCTTTTTTATGAGTCTTGCATAGCTCTGCATTGCTGCGCTAGAGAAGACGTTGATGGTAAAATGGGTCTACTCTTAATGACTCGTGCAGTCATGGGGACCTACAGTTTTATAGGTGAGTTACAAATCACCAAAGCTATAATGAGACAAGCTCAGGGTAAACAATCATTTCAAGTTAAAAGTCCGATGCCTAGAGGGTTGAGCTATCGTAGCTCTTATGTAATTGGTTATAAATCAAAATGTTAAAATTTGTTATTAATGCCGGAACTAAAGTATTACTCGAAAGAAAAAACATTTTTACAAAATAAAAATTTAAGTTAAATTTTGTAAAATACGTTTAAAAAAATAAAATATGTACAAAAAATACACTTTAATCCTAATCATGTACCTTTATTAATGCAAACAATCAATGTACTGCAACGATAACTATTTAGCTTGAGGAAGCGAATTGCCAATTTGCAGCGTTTTTCCATACATTTTTCACGCTAGTATCTAAAGGCACTACTTACTACAGGTAAAACATTTGCTATTTTTCAATAATAATAAAAAATGTTGCTTAAAGTTCTTCTGTAATCCTCAGTTTGCTTCTTTTATAAATCACAAAATATTTCAAAAGTGTTTCGTCATTGAAAAGAACTTTATGTTAATAATATTCAAAAAATATATAAATTAGGTTCAATCTAATATTTATGTTTCGATGAGCTTATTTATTAATTGTTTGTATGTAAATACGAGTTTTATTCAGTAAATCTTTTATTATTACTATAACAGTATAAGTTACTATTATTTGCATACTTGCAAAATTCAAATGACTATCGGCAATATGTTTAATTGATTTTGACAGTAATACCGAGTTTTTTTCTTCAGAATATATACACGTTTCAAATGCATTTAGATTCGAGCCAATTACTCAAAAGGGTGTGTTATTAAAATATTAATATTATTTCCAACTGCTATATTTTTACTTTGCTTCAAGCTATCCGTTCGAAATTATTATTTATATTTTCGTAAAAAGTACTAAATTATATTATACAGTATAGTTACATGAATTAAGATTAATTCACAAATTTATGTGAAATAGTAATATATGTATTTTAAAATACTGAAATCTAACAGCAAACGTTAGATTATTTTTCGTCAAGTTAGAACAGTAAAATTCTTATTGCTCCGTTCTCTTAGAAATTGATAAACTAAGGGAAAAGAATAATTTATAACTAAATGAACATATTTTGTATATGGCCCAAGTCGGCGAAGAGATGTAGAAAAGGACAGACGTCTCGAGCGGAGTTGCGCGCGGCCCGGCGAGCAGCCGGCGAGTGCTGGCCTCTCGATCGGCGGCAGGCCTCACTCCTCTAACCCGCATAGGTTCCCCCGCGCACTGTCCGTCTCGCCGAATCCTCTCTCTCTCTCTCTCTCTCTCTCTCTCTCTCTCTCTCTCTCACTCTTGTTCCTTGGCGGTCAGTCGCGCGCTCCCTCATCTCCCTTCCAGCGCTCCACGCGCTCCCACCTGTCGGCCGGCGCTGGCAAAATCCGCGTGTATCTCGACCAACGAGACGGTGCGGCTCGGGTCCGCCCTCGCAGCCCCTCTATCACGCTTCCTCTCTCTCTCTCCCCCTCCCGGCTCGCGCACGCGCGCTCCCTCCTCGCCCTCACTTGCGCTCGCTCGCGTTTCCGCGCACGACTGTACTACATTAGAGCGCGTATGCATACACGCCGAACAGTGAGTAAAACAGAGTGAGACGCGACAGTCCCGGCGCAGCAGCGGGTCCTGCTCCCCCTCCCTTCCTCCCCTCCCTCTTCCCTCCTCCTCCTTCGCTCCTCTCCACGCGACTGTCCGGCGCGAGCTCTCGGCGGCTCGACGACGACGGCGACCGTCCGCTTCGGGGATCTACAGAGAGGCGCGAGTGCTGCTGCCGCCGGCTGATGAGTCACTATATAAGACAGCAAGGACAAGGTGGTGCAAGTTAGTAGTACACCACATCCTCTGGTAGCAGGCACGCACTAGAGGCTAGTTACTACATGTTACCGGAACGGTTTATCGCCAAACTGGTGCGCTATTAAGTTATTGCTTATTGTCGTTCGTCGGATAGTGTTTTCCAAGTTTCACCGATTTAACAAGCGATTGGCGATTTCAAGATTATCCGGATACCACAATGTTTACGGAGTACGCGGTCAAGTACGTGTACACCGCTTTGGGGTGTACACCTGTAAGTGCTGTTGGCACAGTTATTTTTTACATATTGGGGGCGCTCCTCATCGATTTTATTGTCAAGTACTTTCGGTGCACTAAATACTTGCCACCGGGACCATGGGGCTACCCGCTAGTAGGGTTTATGCCCTTTATGAGGGGTGCCATGCAGCATCTCAAGTTCGGAGAGTTGGCCAAAAAGTTTGGCCCTATGTTCTCCGCCAAATTGGGGAGCCAACTCGTCGTCGTGCTGAGTGATCACAAGACTATTCGGGAGACGTTTCGCCGGGACGAGTTTACTGCAAGACCCCATACGGAATTCAACAACATTTTGGGAGGATACGGTGAGTTTGATAAAGCACATATTATTCATTTTTGCACGGATTTTAAGTTTTGTAGGATACTGCTTTTACTTTGTTTTCCTCAGTGTTGAGTAACCTTTAAAAAACAAACTGTCCTTTTTTAAAGTCGAATTAAAAAGTCAGCTTTTAAAATGTATTTTAAACTCGCAAACTTTCACTGGTCAAAAGTTTAATACGTAATGAATGTTATTTTTATTCGGTTCAATGCAAGTTGAACGGGCACATGTTCATATACGTATTTTATTAATGCAACATCGGCTTATCAGTGTCAATACTGAGATGAATTTTATTAACTTTTTATTGTTTTTCATTTACATAGTTGAAAGTTTTGATTTTGTTATGGTTTTAAATTATTTTAAAAATAGCATAATATTTATTGGAAAATGATAGTATTTGAAAAAGTTTTGAAAAGTTTCAAAAATCATTAAATCATTTTTCTTTGACTGAAACGTTGTTTACAGCGAGACCAAACATGAACATTTATTTTTAATGTTTGATAATACCATTATTTTAATCGTTTGTCAGAAGTAAATTTATCAGAATTTATTTTCGTACTTTTTATTACATAACGTAAAAACGCGATTAGCAATTGATTGTTAATTTTATAATACACCCTGTCAAATTCAAAATCACTTTTAAAAAAAGTATTAGGGATTATTTTTAGAACTAAAAATGCTCTTATCGAAGGATGTGCAACTTTTTCGCTGATATATAGTCTAAGATTAACTTTCGCCGGGTTCAAATGCCGATTCGTTCAGTCTATCTTTGTTACTCTTGTACTCGTTCTCTGTTTCTCTTTCTTCCAATTTCGATGTTTTTGTATTATGTTTGTGGTCCGTATAAAAAGTTTATGCCCACGAAGTGAAATTTTACATGTCGGATTCGAAATCTTTAATGACAGGCATTGCCAATTATAAAGTTATATAATTATAAAAATATTGCAGTATTTATTCACTTTGGATTTTAATGAATTAATAAACTCTCCATTTACTATCTTGTGCAAAAATGTTTTTCAGTCAATTTTTTCATAGCAAAATTTTTTCATGTGAAATGTTATTTTTCATTCCAGGCATAATAAACTCTGAAGGGTTACTTTGGAAAGAGCAAAGACGCTTCATCCATGACAAATTGCGAAAATTTGGAATGACCACTAGAGGAGGAGGCCGAGAAATTTTAGAGAAAACTATTAAGGTAAGGAAAAAGTGATGTATTAATACATGCTTTAATCAATAAAAAATTCTTTATTATTTTCTCATATATCAAAGAAAGAGATGCTTTAACGATGAATATCATTTTTTTTTGTTTACAGAGAGAAGTTAACAGCTTCATTTACAAACTGGCGAGGAGAGGAAATAAACCAACCAATCTATCTCATTACATTAGCTTGTCCGTTACGAATATTATTCTCACCACTATCATGAGCGTTCGATTCGAAGGGCACGAGACGCGTTTTGCCCGTTTTACGCGCCTCATCGACGAAGGCTTCAAGTTGTTTGGACAACTGGATTACATAAACTACGTGCCAGTCTACGGCTACGTTCCCTGGATCAGTTCCGTAAAGGAGAAGCTCAACACTAACCGTGATGAAATGGCAAATTTCTTTCAAAAGATCATTGACGAGCATAGAAACACTTTCCACACTCGGGAGCCCACAGATCTCATTGACACCTACATGCACGAAATCGCCATTGCTGAAAAAGAGAACCGTCTGGACGCGCTTTTTCACGGAAAAGATCACGGTTAGTATTCTATTTCGACAACTGCTCTTAATTGGCCTAATTAAAGTCAGAAAATTAATTAATGTGCCTCGATATTCGATTTTTATAGATCGCCACCTCCAGCAGATTTTGGGCGACCTCTATTCTGCCGGCATGGAGACCGTGAAGACGACGCTCGAGTGGGCTGTTGTTCTTATGCTGCACCATCCGGAGGCGGCAGCAGCCGTTCGTGAGGAGCTCGATCAGGTCGTCGGTAGAACTCGCATGCCCTGTATGGAAG
This sequence comes from Torymus texanus, assembly GCA_036873485.1. NCBI lineage: Eukaryota > Metazoa > Arthropoda > Insecta > Hymenoptera > Torymidae > Torymus > Torymus texanus. The sequence continues at coordinate 792 of JAYJLV010108732.1, read as the reverse complement.
ACATGCCCTTCCTGCCCGTCACCGAGGCGACAATTCTCGAGGTTCTGAGACGTACGAGCATCGTACCCCTCGGCACCACGCACGCCACTACAAAGTAAGTTGACTGCCCTCTCTTTTTTTTCATCTCGTCGATGACCGAGAGCACGGAATATTTATTTACGGCACGTTATTTATAGCCCTCTTTCAATCAATCAAGTATAAAAGGTTAATGAATTTTAATGATAATTACTGCTTTAGTGAATTATAATTACGTTCCCTCGATACTGGCTATCTAACGTGTAATAAATATTCCGCCAGACTCCGGGAATCGTTTCAGCGCGATTGAGTAGAAAAGAGGCTGTGAAAAAAAATGAGATTTCTTCTCGGGCGTATTATTGTTAATTGTTGACCTCAAAATCTCGCGTGCACGATGCGCGCGAGAAGAGAAAAATGCTTGCGCTTATCGTGCGAGTCCGCGAATTCGAATTTCGCGAAGCCAATAAAGAAAAGACTCGTTTGGATACGCGGGAGAAAGTCATCTGCGCTGGAAATTTGAACAAGAGCGCTACCAAAGCTGAAGTGCCGCCTCCGTCGTCACCACTGCTCTTGTGCACACCTGCGCGCCAATGGTAAATCGACGAAAACAAGCTGCGGGGATTATAGGGAAAACAAGCGTCTCGGCGAGACAAGTATCAGAAATGCTCTTAATGCGGAGTTAAATCGAAAAGTTGAATCCTGCACACACACACACACACACACACACACACACACACACACACACACACACACACACACACACACACACACACACAC
>JAYJLV010108721.1:0-11448 GCA_036873485.1 Torymus texanus | reverse complement strand
CTGATGACACAGCCATTATCTCCACAGGGGAGACATGGACTGAGGTGGAAAGCAAAATGAACGGCTACCTGGATAAATTATCTATATGGTTAGCACTAAATAAACTAATACTAAATATAAAAGAACAGTATATATTACTTTCGGCAATTACTGTAACAGCGTACCTCGAAATATGAATATCAAAATTGGTAATGAAATTATCAAGAGAGTTGAGAGCATACATAGATTATACAGAAAAACGTCTATACCTGCCTTATTTTATACTTCGTAGAAAGTTTTATATTAACAATATTATTATTTTTAATACTTTTAAAAAAATTTTTTAGTGAGATTTCACAACTTTTTAAGGGTAAAAGTACATAAAAGCATATCGAAAGTTTTTATAATATTTTTAACAACATACTATTTTTCGTATATTCATGAAAAAAATTATTTCAATTTGAAGAGAGGTGTTATTGAATAGATGATGTTAGGTGAGAGAAGAGAGAGGACAAGAAAGCGAGCCAGCGAGATATAGAGAAAAAGTCGGGGAGGAAGTGAGAATAGATTATACAGAAAAAAACGTCTATACTTGCCTTATTTTTTGCTTTCGTAAAAAGTTTTATATTAACAATATTTTTTTGATTTTTCATTTAAAAAACACATTTTAGTGAATTTTTTATACTTTTGAAAAGATATTTTAAGTGAGATTTCACAACTTTTTAAGCGTAAATATTTAATTTTTTGTAAAGAAAACCATTAGAAAATGCATATATTACTTTCATCTTGTTAATTATTACTTTCGCTGCAAATGTGGAAAAAAGTAAAATTTGGTCAATAAATGAGGTTTATGGCAAATATGTGTTATTTTCGTCTCGATTTTAAGGGCAAAAAGTGATCACAGGTCGAGTGTGGAATAAAATAATTAAAATTGAGACCATTTTCCCTTTATTAATGTAGTCAATGTATTATGATTTTTATATGGTTCTAGTACATATTAAACTGAAATATTTCTGTTGTTTTCAGATTTCCGGAATTTCCATTTACAAATTGTCAAATTAAAAAAAACAAAAGAAACATCTGCATTTCATGATCGCACTGAAGAATCTTCAGCTATGCAATATTTTCAGTTTTACGGTTATTTATCTCAACAACAAAATATGATGCAAGATTATGTACGTACAAGTACTTATCAAAGAGCAATATTAGGAAATTTATCTGATTTCAAGGACAAAGTCGTTTTGGATGTAGGTGCAGGTTCTGGAATATTATCTTTTTTTGCAGTTCAAGCTGGTGCTAGAAAAGTCTATGCTGTTGAAGCAAGCAATATGGCCAACCATGCTGAAATATTAATTGCTGCAAATAATCTATCAAATAGAATTGTAGTTATAGCAGGAAAAATTGAAGAAATTGAAATTCCGGAATTAGTTGATTGCATAGTAAGCGAACCGATGGGTTATATGTTATATAATGAAAGAATGCTTGAGACTTATTTGCATGCTAAAAAGTGGCTTGCTCCAGGTATGTAAAATGGATTCGAGATTTCTCCTTCTGTAATTTGAATTTTTACTTTTGAATGACACAAAGATAAAAATTTATTTATCTTATCGTTGCTAACTTTACGGATATATTCAAACCTGTTGTAATTATTATTATTATTATTATTATTATTATTATTATTATTATTATTATTATTATTATTATTATTAAGAGGTTGGGTGGACGAATAAAGTAGGTACTATTACTCAAAGCATGTGATATAGTACAAGGCTATAGCTATCGTTTAACACTCTGTTAACGAGCACACATCCGCTCAGACTACATCGCCCTCGGCTCTCTTTGACACATATGTATTCTGCGCCCGAGCCTATAGCGCCACTACATACTCATAAGAGATCATGTCATTTACTTATATTATAATAATTCATTATCTTAAATTGTACATTATCAGTTCAGTTCAAATATGTTAATACTGTCAACTTAAATTATATGTCGCTTGCCTTCCTACTAATTTTTAGATCAATCTCAATTCTTTTCTAATTTTACTAAATCTTGTTTCATCCAAACACTCTGTTAACATATCAGCTAAGTTTAGATTTGAATCTATTTTAACAATGTTAATTATTCCCTTTTCATAGTTTTTATTTACATAATGATACTGCACTTCGAGGTGCTTAAAATTCTTTGTAAAATTTCTAAACTTTGCAATAGCAACTGCATCTGAATTATCTTCATATACTTCTTTGTCACAGTGTGCGTAAAATGCGTTTTTACACAGCCATATAAGTGCATAAAAAGTCTTATTATGATACAGTGTGCGAAAAATAAATATCTAATATCACTGAAACACATTGTACGCCCACTTACGTTAAAAAATATCGTATGCAACTTGTGCGTACGGTTTATCCACTTGTAGTTATCGCGTAGCACTCGTCCACGCCACCACCATGCGTGTGTAAATCGTATTTTACGCACATGTTGCATAATATACTGGCCTTCTGACTCAAATAAGCTACCCGATTTAATCGACTTTGCAGTCTTAAAAGGAATAAACTCCAGTTACATTACTACTTTATTTTACTTCGATCTAAGCTCAGATCATTCTCCAATTATAATCACATTAGACTCCCAGGTAAAGAGCAAATAAATAAACTGCCTCCCATGCATTAAACAAACTAATTGGGTTATGTACAGAGAAAGCCAGAACGATACAATTACGTGCATCATACCGCTAAGTAATCCAGAAGATATAGAACATGCAATAGAAGGGTTAATTATAAAAATCCATGAAGCATTACAAAAGGTACATCCCCGTCAAAACAACTAATGGAAAGAAAATTAATGTATCCTATAATAAACAGGAAAATATAATAAAAAACGAAAATTACGAAAAATTTGGCAAAAAAATAGAACAGAATTTAATAAGAATAAACTAAATAAAGCAATGAAAAATATTGAAAAATACATCTCCAAGGAAAAAAATAACTGCATACAGAATTATTTGGAAAATCTAAGTCCTACAAAAACACAGAACACACTTTTCTCTATGGAATGTTACAAAGAAAATTTATTAGCCAAAACAATTCGCTCCGGTAGTAGCGAAAAATGGTAGCCGAGCAAGAAAGGATTTAGAAAAAGCTATAACCTTTGCTGAACATTTGCAAAGTGTCTTTAAAACTCCTCCTCGTACAGTACCTGCAGAAGAGGAACTCATCATGCTCACTAACACACAGAGATAGACACAGAAAATAATTCACTAGAAAATATTGAGCTCAGAGAAGTAAGACTCATAATCAAGCGCATAAAAACTAATAAATCGCCTGGATACGATAGTATCAATGGAATAATGCTTAAATAATTAACACTAAAAGCAATCAGATACATAACAATTTTAATGAACTCAATCATACGGTTGCGCTATTTTTCTCTACAATGGAAACTAGCTCAAATTGTACTTATTCCAAAACCCGGCAAAGCAACTGAATTAGTCACTTCATAAAGACCCATAAGCTTACTGCCCATTATATTTAAGGTTTGTGAAAAAATAATAATTAAAAGGCTAATTAAAATACTACAAGATAGAAATATCAAACTTAAACATCAATTTGGTTTCCGAAACAGGTATTCTACCATAGAGCAAGTCAACAGGATCATAACAAAAATTAGACATAAAGTTTGGCACGTAGGTCTTCTTTATAAACTCCGAAGGATAATACCAACAAACCTTTATGATCTACTACAAAAATTTCTTTGCAATAGAACATTTCAAGTGAAAATTAATAATACAGAAACATAACTTTATCGAATTAGAGATGGGGTTCCTCAAAGTAGCGTACTTGGTACAATAACTCTAGGTACTACAGCCACTGGCATCTCTAGCGCTACAAAACTATGTTTTATAAATTCAGCAATGGTTTCAATTATGGAGAAATAAAATTAATGAAAATAAATTCGTACAAGTTACTTTTACACTACACAAAGAGACATGTCCTTCGGTTCTCTTAAACAGCAAACCCATACCACAAAGTAATAAAGCCAAATACCTAGGAATGCACCTTGATCGGCGTCTAACATGAAAAGACCATATTTGGTCAAAAAGAAAATAATTAAACCTCAAGGTTAAGAATATGTACTACTTGTTAGGCAGAAAATCTGAGACCGAATCTATCTCAAATCAGTACGGCGTATGCCTACATCACCGATCATTTTAAAATTTTAGTATGGTGTTCTACTCAAAAAATGATGTTACACGTATTTTGTCATTTTTGAGTTGCATCAAAACTGCGTAAGTTAAGCAATCCCGAAAGTTTCAAGAAAAGCCTTACTTGTTGAAAATTTCTTCAATGTCATTTTTCAACTACTATTGCATTAATTCTTCAAAACTTTTAAATGCATTACACGTAATTTTACTCAATTTTGAGCCTTCTCTTACGTTCTTAACGTTATTTTGAAAAAAATTAAAAAATGCACGAGGTATGCACTTTTTACTGAAAAATGTACTTTTTAGAAAAATGTATTTTTTTCGAAAAAGCCATTTTTTTGCTCAATTTTTTGTGGTCATAGAAGACGCAATCACCTATCTAGACGTATGTCTGAGAGCTGGGCAGTTTACCCTAGGAAGGCGAACGCTAATGTCATAGAATGTAAAAAAAATGCATGCTCAACGATTGTATTTTATGATATATCAATCAATCTAAATGTTTTTATCTTTGCGTGCATGTAGATAGTGCACATAAACACATAAGTACACAGTCTTCACAAAATCAGTGCACATTATATGTACTACTTGTATGATTTTATACGTTTTACGTTTGATGTATTTTATTTTTTGATTTCAGTTTTTTAGATTTATTATTTTTATAATTGTCTTTCAGTTTTTGCTTTCTTTTTACCTCAGTTAGTGGATGATCAGTCGTCTTTGCGGTAAAACAATGTACTTTATCATTATATGTTTTTTTAATCCATAGATGAGTTTTTTGGATTTCATGATACTTTGGAGTTCTAAGCCAATCAACGTTTTTTACTTTTCAAAATTCTTCTACAACAGCATGCGGTAAATGTATCATCTAAATTGCATCTGTATATTTCTGTACGTACTCTACAAAATCATTGGCATTTTCAATGCATTCTTCATGAAGTTTACGAAGATTATGCGTAGTAGCATAATGCATCTTAAGTTCATCCACATCATCCACCGCTCCGTTGCCGTGCCCAGTTGAAGAGAACACCTACTTTATATCATATGGGGTTCGTTATAATTCATCTAATTGAAAGCGATTTTTAAAATGGCCAGCGGAACCGTCTGATATAATGGTGATTTTTTTATTGAATAACAACAATTTTCTTTCAAATAAGTTAGAATTTTGATAACTGCTAGCAGAGGATACGCTGAATCATGTTTTCAATAATCGCTTATGACTGCGAAACTTTTTGTCGATTACCTTCGATAAGATACTGCTGTGAAAATAAAAATTTGATCATTAACCCAATGATTTTCCTGAACAGATTTATTATAAATCACAGCCCAGTTTTCAGCCAAGTGTATTTGAAGAACTAAATTATGTGGGTCTTTTTAGTATTTTCTCTTTCTTCTTTAATAGCTTTCCGTTGTATATTTTTTACATATACAGGGTGATTCTAAAACAATGCAACATTTATATACCAACGTAAAAAATTAAGTCAAGAGCATTTGATTTCGTCAATTTTCCGGCAAGTTTTTCACACCAGTTTTAAACGCCGGAAAATTTCTCGTATTGCGTCGGCCCCGATAATTCCGGCGGCGAGGGCCGAGCGGCAAACAGTAGGGAAAGCTGTTACTATGGAGTTCTTTGACGACGCGGGTGGCAAGGGGAAAGCGCGACGATTGGAAAACGGAAAGTTAGGGACGAATAAATTGATTCTAGTACCTGCGAGAACTATTGATGTATAGAAAAACATATTCAAATTTCAGCTCAATCCGTTGGATAGAAAATTTTTTATCACTTCGGCCAGCCAGAAAAGCGTTGTTTCGAGAAAAACGCGCTTAAAGTTTTAGCAACAGATTATTTATAGAAAAATCATACTTACACTAATCGTCTATCCTTGCTGCGTACAGTAAACCTTCAGTTTCTTCATAGACCTCATTCTCAGCCACTTTTTCTGACCTGCGACTCATCCTATATACAAAATAAATCCCAATCCAACTGCTGATTGTTTCAGAAATTTTATGTCCTGCCGTTCATCGCTTTCCATTGCCACTGATGCCAAAGCTGCCGGCGCTAGCCGGAACTCTCGACCGTTCCTCTGCCGCTGCTGCTGATTCTGGGCGTCCCACAGTGACATTAAAAACCTTGCTTTGGACAAATAAAACTGTAGGCTTTATTTTTCATCGAATTAAATTAAACTTTTTTTTTTTTTAAATTCAAGCATACATTTTCATTTGACAAAAAATATGGACTTACGTATAATGAATATAAAGAACACTGCGTTTTAGTTTTAAATTTTATTTTCGACAAAGAATAAATAAAACACGCACACGGACACCCACAAGTACTCGTGTGTGTGTGTGTGCGTGTGTGTGTTAGTTTTATTTATTCTTTGTCGAAAATAAAATTTAAAAGTAAAACGCAGTGTTTTTTATATTGATTATACGTAGATCCATATTTTTTGTTATATAAAAATATTCACTTTAATTTTTTCAAAAACCGACTGTCACAGATCGATAGAAAATTTCTTCAGCTTCAATTAAAAAAAAATTTAATTTGATTCGATGAAAATTGAAATCTACAGTTCCATTTGTCCAAAGCAAGATTTTTGGCCCCACTGTGCGTCTCCCAGGCGGCTTTGATTCAGTGCAGGTGGTGGATGCTGGCGGCAAACTTGGCTCACCTGCGAGGTTGATGAAGGCGAGGGAAAACGGCTCGTCTCCCTTTTGGCTGACGATGACGATCTACTACTTTCTCGATTTGGCGAGCGGACTTCTCACGCACGCACGTTGAGAGTTGCGCCGAACTCTCTTAGCTCGTTCAGCTGGCCGATGCTCACAAGCGCCACATTCAGACTAGCCTCTCGTTCACTCGTTCGCTAGATCGCGCCGCGTCGGGAATCCATCTTCTTTCACTCTTTTTCTTTCGCTCTCTCTCTTTCTAATAATTTTACAACATAATGTACATAAATAAACTGCAATAAATCAATCAATCCCTCTCTAAACAATTATCACACCGCTTCTCAAACACGAAGTATTCATACGCTGGGGATATCAGCGAATAATTTTAAGCGATAACGCGTCGCAATTTTGTAAAAAACATGATCAAATCAATGCCACTCGTATGATGCATCATTGCATACCACGTCTGCAATCAGCCGCAAGCAAACCCTACCGAACGATGAAACCAAAGGTAGAAAAAGGGACTTTGTCTCAAAATCGCGGGCGTATGCAATCACGATTGGGACTTGCATTTGCCCTCCATCCTCCTTACTTTCTGCAAACGCGCTGACAGCATGACATTGCAGTCGCCGAGTCAAATTCTTCTGGACCGAACCTTACCATGTCCGGGTGAATGGAATTTTACCTATAACAAGGAGTGCGCAAAGTGACAATAATCATTTATATCGTCATTTCTGCCAAAGCTAGACTTCGTGGTGGACGTGAGACGAAAGTGCGACTTGATCTCGACATGTGCAAGTTAACTCATCAACGTGTCATGGACGTGTCGAGGCGAGAAAGAGAGCACTAAAAATCATTTGCATCTGCTATATTTTTAAAACGTGATGTAATACAATTATGAGACACGGAAACACGCGAACGCCTTAGAGCGAGCAGGTCATTGTAAGAGATGATACTGTGGTCAGTATTTTTCAAATGCTAGAAAAATGACCCATTTACGATTTGCGATAAACTATTTGTAAAATTTATTATTGAGATTAAAACAATTAATATTAAAAAAAATAAATAAACAGTTTATTTTTCTAATTAAAAACAATGAAAGGACAAATCGAGACCCAAAATATTTAAGCTTAAATTCGGTCTTGAGCTCTCGGATCTCTGAAACAATGCTCTAATGGACCACCTTCTTGTACAATACACGCTTGTGCCCGACGTAAAATATCCTGTGTGGCTCGCTGCACCATGTCGTTTGGGACACTTTGCGCTTGGTCCCTAATGTGGTTTCGCAACTCCTCTCTATTTTCTGGTGCACCATTGTAGTACACGCATTCCTTGGAGTATCTCCAATAAACATAATCCAATGGACTTAAATCTGGGGAGCGAGCTGGCCATACAATGTGTCCTCCTCGGCCAATCCACCTGCCAGGAAATACCTCATCGTGCATAATCTCTTCCTTGTCCTCGGGCGCCAAAACTTTATCCAAGAGACCAGGATATTCCTCAAGAATTCCATGTAATTTTGACCATCCAATCTGGCCGGCAGTTCATATGATTTGATTCCCTATTATTTGATCTGATATTATGCCAGTCCACACATTCATTTTATTTTACTCTATTACCTTCTCGAGCTAGAAATGGATTTTCGTGGCCCAGTAATGCTCGTTATGAGGGTTAACCATTCCTGTTTTTACGTATGTTGCCTTGTCCGTCCACAAGATTCTATTGAGAATTTCAGGGTCTTCCTCATGCGCATTCACAATCATTTCCACTATAAAGCAATAGATCATAAACAACTATAAATTTATTAGTAGGTTAGTAGAAAATTAGAAGGGTAATACAATTACATTTTTTTAAAAATTTGAACTTATTTTTAACTTTAAATTTTAGACTTGAGTTATATAATTGAAAATGATCAAATTAACATTTTCACCCTTACAATGCCTATTTCTTTTATTTGTAATTAAATTAATTTGTTGAAATTAGGCACGGAAGAACAATATTTTAAATAAAAGTTTTTTATATCAAAAAGGTCTATCAATTAATCTACATGAAGTTATACTTTTAAAGTAGTAAGACTCTTATTAATTTCATATTTAGAAAACTGGAATTTTTTATTAATTTATGAGCTACAGATTTATCTACGCGTGTAGAAACGTCACTTATGCACGGACACAATACACGGAAGTACATGTATGTAAAGTTAACTCATTTTGAATGTTTATGCATAGAAGGCGTTTCGTCCCAATTTAAGCAGCGCGGCGTTCGAGCGTCAAATAATGCTATTTCTAACTCGTGTTTATGATACGTACTAATATGGTTTTTAAAAAATTTGTTGATAAGCTTATCTGACGTATTTTTCCTCAGCTTTCTAATGGCATAGGTAGTTTTGCTGAACTTTTTCATTTTAGCCTTAAATTATAACATTTTATATCACATAAAGAGTATTTTTAATAGTTTTTTGACCATTTAGATCGAAAGCTGAGCATTTTCCTAATGAATGTTAAAGTTGTGAGAGGAATAAGAAGACATATGATCTCTATTTATGCTTCATTCTATTTTATTAGTATGTTTTTTATTTTATGCAATATTTTGGAAGCGTAAAAAGTATTAGTTAAAGTATAAATTAGAAATAATGTGAATAAGCATTAAATATGAGTTTTCTTTATACTGCGCATTGCATTCCTGTACACGTGATATCACTGCAAACGGCGTTACTCGAGCCAGCGAATGATAGCCAGTAGTGCGCCGCACTTCCGCGACGCGGCCGTAAAAACAACTTGCATTTTGTTTACTGTCTTAAATACTTACTGATTTCGTGCACTCGCCGGTATTTATAAGGGTGCTGTTGATCCTCTTTCATAACCGCACTGTTCACCGCAAGCTCGTCGTTGGATCCTCCGTAATGCAATCTAAGATGGCTTCATTGTGCTCTGCCCTAGCCCCTCTTGGACGGCCTCGATCAGGATTTTTGGGACGGATGCATCCTGTCTTAGCCACGCGTTCATACGTGCGCTTGAATGTGCCTGCGTCTGGGTGTCGGCGATTGGGAAATCGGAGACAGTATTCCTCAGCTGCTCGCCGTCCTACCATATCACAAGCACAGGAGACAATCAGCATGTCCGCGTATTCCTGGTTTGTATAACCAGCGTTATTACGCGCGGGTTGTGCTGCCATGATGTTGGATGTGTATAATCGTGATAACAGAGGTACACTGACAGCTTCGATAAATTTGTTAAAATGCTTATAACTAAAACGAAAGAACATCTCGAAGAGCAAAAACGTACGAAATTCACGACGTAGTACGGGAACTCTTATGTATCGAAGAAATTTGTACTGCATGCTTCTACGTTAGCTTACAAAGTTTACAAAATCAGTATAGTTAAGGAACGTTCGCAGACCTTGTATTATAACGCTCGAAGTAGAAAAATCACAAGCCATTAAAAGCATGTGATGATGCGTTCAAAAAAAATTTTTTTCGATGACAAAAATTAAAATATTTTTTTGAACGCATATTCATTGTACAAAGTTTTCTTTTTCTTTAAGCTTTTTCTGAATCTTATTTTAATAGTATCATTTTTTGCGATCAATTTTAGCTTGAAATGAATTGAAGGCAATAGATATCTGCTTTAAACCTTTGTCATTTAGCTCCTAATTTTGCCAACAAAAAAGTATTTATTTATTACAAATCGACAAATTGAGTCCTTCCCCGTGTCGTAACTGTACGTCTAATTTTTCCTGGTTTAATGATTTTTTCAGCATCGAAGCTGGCTGAGGTGATTCATAAAGCGATACTACTCAGAACATAAAGGTATGAAAAAGAAGAAAACAAAATATCACTTGCGCTGTCACCTTGCAGGTTTATATACGAACTACTTTATTTTAAATGATTTTTTGAGTCTTGCAAATATTTTTAAAGGAACACAACGCTTCATCTTTTGTTTGTTTGGTTGTTTGTTTGTTGGTTTTAGGGGATATGAGCCCAATTACATATAAATATCAATATACAAGGTGTCCCATTTTAATCGCCCACCCCCAGAAATTTTCAGAAGATGTACTCGGACAAAAAAATGATAAATACAAAAGTTTTAGGGTTCAAAGGAGGCCACCTATCGGTACTAACGACTTTGACTTTGAACGCGATTTTTAAGGTTATTTCAAGGTGAAAGTGGTTTTTTTTAATGGGAACTGCTATTTTTGACCCCAGAAATGGTTAGAGCAGAAAATTTTATGTTCAAATAAGTACTTACACATGGGGTCAAAAGTGGTCCCCTAGGGTAAAAAATGGACCCCTGAGGTCAAAATGTCGGAGGAAATGTGCTTGGGGTCATTTGGGATCATATTAATTTTTTTAAGTGGATTCCACGGTTTATAACTTCAGAAATAATAGAACGGATGACTTTACGTTTAGATGTGTAGTCTTATTTGTGAGTTACTTAGGAATTTATAAGTATTTTTTCTCTCTCAAATGAATTGAAAATTAAAAGGACTACCCTCGATATTAGCATTACCCAATGTGCATCGCGTGGGGGTTACCGAAAGGATTTCGCACATCATTGGCCCTGAAAAGGGCCGATTGATGAATCGTTTGATATTTCAAAATCTAA
>JAYJLV010108710.1:0-11449 GCA_036873485.1 Torymus texanus | reverse complement strand
TCTCGCTCTCTCTCTCTCTCTCTCTCTCTCTCTCTCTCTCTCTCTCTCTCTCTCTCTCTCTCTCTCTCTCTCTCTCCGCGGATATTCCGAGCGAAGCCGCATGAAACGTCCTTCCATTCACGCAACGAAGCCGCGGCTCTATTATGCCTATGCGGCTTGTCGCTGGACTAGGATTATGTTATCGAATGCAATTTATTCCACTCGTTAAAATCATTAGAGTGTAAGTAGTCCCGGGAAATTACATTTTTACCGTAAAAAGGCTTTCCCTTGGGTTTTGTCTTTTTATTTGAAAACCAAATGTTGGCTTTATTTAAAGAGTTATTTGTAATTTAAAATAACTGAAATCTTTCAAAATACTTTGAAATGAAATGTACTCAAGAAAACGAATTTCTCAAAATCAATTTTCACTTTTTTAACAAGTAATTTTCATTACTCAGAATTTCTCTTTCAAACACGTTTACTGGCCTACATATATAAAAAAATGGAAGAGTAGTCACAACTATAATTCAAGATCCATTTACATTTTTAACAATGATTGAAAATTCAAACAGTACTTTTACCCACAATCTTTCCGTAAGAATAATCTATTACCTTTTTTCCTGTTAGCTTATCAAATAAATAATCAGCCATTTCACATTTCGACTCTCCTGCTTACCGAATTTCCCAAAAAGAATCCACGTGCAATTGGCTGCGGGCTCTTCTCTCCTATATGCAAAGCAGCTACACGCTCGGGCGCGCTCGGCCCGCGAGAACGCGAAAGCGAGAAAAAAGAGGATCGCCACGTAACACACTTTCCAAATACGGCTTAAGCGATCCCGTGCAGCGCACGCGCACACCGTGTACTTTGCGGGCCTCTTGCGTCACACTACAGACGCGCGCGCGTGCTCCTGGAAGAAAAAAAAACAGTTCACACCGCGGGGAAGCGCCGGCGCAGCGCCGGCGCAGCTTGGACTTCTCAAAGGCTCCCTTTGTAACCTTGATTGATTGGTCGATAGAGAGCCGATTCGCATTGGGCAATGCGCGTTGTTTTTTTCGGGATATCACGGTGTGTTTATGTACGGTGTACGTGTGGTTTCAATTATAAGAGTTGTGTGCGCGCGAGCGCACGATTTGGGAGTTTAGGCGTGGAGGATCCCCGCGGTGTACAACACAAACGCTGGTGGTCGGGAAAAAGTTGGGAAAAGTTGAAGTACTTGGACGTGAATTGTTTTCAAAATGTAAGGAGGGACGCCGGACTTGGGGGGTTATGGAAGGAGTTGAATTCTGTGTGTTATTTATAAACCCGTCTCGTGTTTCACGGCATGAAATTTATCCAAGTTCATCGATCTTACATAAACTTAAACGTTGAGTAATTACACACAAACATTATAAATTTTTCATTTTTCTATATATAAACGATCTATTCGTGGTATGAAATTAAATCTTACTTTAAAGTGGAACACAACTTTCCTACGTGTAAGCAAAGATTATATTTTTAATTCGAGTGTGTAAACGAGTGCAAATCTACACTGGTCTGAAAATCAAATGAATCTATTATCAAGCTTGTTAAAGTATTTAGGTCGTAAATTGCTTTATACAAACTGCGAAAATTTGATATGTATCTTAATAGGCATTAATGTTACAAAAAACGATGAAAGATAAATTTATATGTAATGTTTATAACGTCATTGTTTTGCTGGATTCATTTTAACAGATAATCTCGTTTAATTTTCCCTCATTATGCATTAAAATAACAATGGTTTTATGCGAAATATCCTGATAAAATCTAACGCAGCTTTCCCGTATACAAATATCATTATCATCAAGCAGCTTTTCTTAATTAAATAAAAGTAAAAGATTCCGTAACCCGATTCCGACTACCATAAATATTTACAAAAAAAAGTTGCATAATTCCTTCTCATTAACAATTATTTTCCATGCCCAAGTGTAGTCAGAAAAATATAGCCACGTATACACAAATAGACTTTTGATTTTCCATAAAAATCCACGTGTGTTCACTTTCACAATTCCACAAACCGCGCCGCCATTCCCATTAAAGCAGCGCGAGGCCTCCGTATATATGTATATCCTAAGCCATACCGACAGAGATCGAAATCAAAACCGCGAAGAGCGGGAGAGAGAGAGGAGAAAAAAACAGCGCAGCGGATCGGACGATTAGTTTCCGCGGAGCGACGACGTCGTCGTTGGGTCCATCGCCATTTTCAGTAGCGCGGCATCCCAAAAACGGAGCTCGCGAGACTGAATCTCCAGCGCGCATCTCGTCATAGTCCTCCCGCGAAGGTGACGTCACGCCGATACTCACACATACACATTATACCGCGTCCCGCGAGCACGATTATGTCACACTCGGGTATATACGTGAGGTTGCACGTAACGGGTATTCGCCAAAGTCACGGCGGTCACGCTCCTGGCCCGATGCCCCCGTGCCTTTTTGCGCTGCGGCGACGTTGTCATGCGCAGCTGCACCGAGATCCCGGGACTACGTTCGTCATCTCCGTCGAGGAGTCACATCGAACAGTGAAAATTCACATTGTCCTTCAATTGTCAAAGCGAGCATAGATTTGTGGAGTATTTGATGCTCTGCAATTTACCTTGAAATTCAGCTTTGGAAAATTAAACACACAGTAACGAGTGATCAAAAAACCATTTCCTTTATTTTCCCTAATTACAGTTCAACCTTCCGAAATAACAGTCATTCATTCAAAGATACTACAATCAAGAAATTTTTTCAATCCAACTTGTTAAATCCAACCGCCTCTCTATATATAGTTATAAGGAGAGGCTGCAGGCATGCGCGCGCGTACGCCCAAGGATTATCGAGAGGAGGAAGCGTCGCGAGTCAAATTACGGCTCCTTGCATCCGTGTATTACGTGCGCGGAGCGCATGAGACAACGGCCTACTTGGCCAAGGTCGCGAGATGGAGCGATTGGCGCAATTGAGCTATCGAAATGACATCGTTTATACATACCCGCACACACATATATGTACTTGATCTCTCTCATCATGTGTATGTGACTATGTGCGATGTATATATAAGTGCCACGTTCGCGCGTGCGCGCAAGTGTCCGCCTCGTATAATTTTCTCGTTGTTTTTAATTGATCTGGACTCGGCTGCGGTTATAAGTTGGCGTTTATGGTTATTAAGGGCCGGGCTCGCCGCGCCAGCTGGGAGTGACAGAGAGGCTTTTTATACGATGCCGTCTCAATTTTGAAACGCTGGACGAAATTCAATGATTGGATAATTTAATGTACCTTTAGGGTTAATTAGATTAATGATAATAAGTGTGGTCTGATTTGGTAACGCGATCATTTTTGGTAATGGGTTTGAATTACAATAGTATAAGAGAAATTTTCTCATGAAAGTAAATCGTTCGTGTGGCGATATGTTCTATATAAACGAAATGAAATTGTTGGTATAAATTGTATAATTATAAAGAAATTACTAGAAAAGTTTCGTACGTGCTCACAACACTTTTGATTATCGATTTCTCCATATCTTATATCTAATCAATGATTTCTCTTCTTTTTCAGGTAAGTTTTCCAATCTCTTTTCTATTGGTGCAGAAAAACATCTTAGTATGTGAGTATTATTACAATTAATTAAAAATATGTTTGAGATAACATATTTTGTAGCAAACATATTCATTCTTCTCATATCATTTTTTAAACAAACTTCTTTATGTATGTTCAACTATTAAACCTTTTATTACTCCAAAATGTTTTTAAAATGCAATAAACAGAAAATACTGTCGCTGTGTATTCATAAAAGTTCACAGCTAACTATATTTTACTAAACGAAAAAATCTCAGTGTACATACACACAAAATTTCTTTCGTCTCGAAAAAAGTGTCAGTAATCGTCGACGTTAGACGCTAAAAATAAACAGCAAGAAGAAATAAGCATCAGCATCTCTCTTTCTCAAAACCGGAAAAACGACGAAATAACCCGTAACGCAGGATCTCTTCGGGGGCCAAAGTAGGTGGGCAGCTCTCGCAGACTCTCCGCATCGGTTGCGAATAATCGACACTAGATAGAGGATCGCGCTCTCCTCTCTCTCTCTCTCTCTCTCTCTCTCTCTCTCTCTCTCTCTCCTCCGCGTCTGCGCGGTGTTGCGTCAGAGGCCTCTCTGAATCCGTGCTGCGAATGGCTCCCAGGAGCTCGAGTCATTGCGAAAGTCAAACAATCGTGCGCGCAGAGCCGCAGCTCGCTCGCTCGTGCACGAAGCGAGGAAGGAAAAAGAAGGCGGCCTCGCAAGGTGTCCATATCTCGCGCGAGCAAGCGAGCGAACGTTCGTTCGTTCCTTCGGGCCCGCTATATGACTGTACAGTGCAGCGCGGCGCCGTGAAATAATAAACCAAAGGTCGCGCCTCGTATATAACCTTATAAGCGACCGGTAGGTGTACGCCGTCTATATATCGAGCGCCGTTGTGTCGCATTGCGAGGGACGAGGGACTTATTCCGTGTCCGCGAGTTTTTGTTCGAGTTTATATATATAGGCACGCTCTGATCGCGGTTTCGGCTAATTGAGAGTTATATGATTCGCTCGGGGAGTTGTCTAATTATTGATTGTCGGGAGTTTACCTAATTGGGCTTGTGTTTTTCCCTCTCCCAATAATGAGATTGAATTCAGTATTGAAGTCATTTTTTGTTGTTTTTGTTAATGGTTGAAAGTACATATTCACGTTATTAGTCGAGCAAAGGCACGGGCGAAATGACTTTACGTCAACTACTTACATCACCCAAACTTTTTGCATTTTTAAAATATTTTTCTTAAAAATATAGGAAGTGTCGAATTCGAGTCGAAAAAGTGAAAGTGCAAAAACTACTGCCCGCATATATCCTATTACTGTCAGTTTCTTTATTATCCTGTCGCTGCTATGTTGCTGCTCTAAGAAAAATATTTTGAAAGTATTGACTTTATACTTTGGACTGAAGTTTATAGCGAAGAAAGTTTTACATAAACATAGATTATATAAATATTTATTTATTTATTTATTTATTTATTTATTTCAGCTATTATTACAAAATAGTAAAAATCTTTCTGAAAATTTATAAAATCAAAATAGATTTTTTTTATTTGAAATTTTCTAAATAAATACAAACAAAATTGACTTTAATGTAAATTACGGGATTTATAAATAGTTTATCAGTGGAAAAGTGCTGTTTAGAGTATGAAAACTATTAAATTTAAAAAAAAGGAGAAAAGTTTTGTTGTAAACTTTATTTTCTTTCTAAGACAATTTACTATGTAAAACAGTAGCACTAGGGCATATTCGCTATTTACTTTCTAAATAATTTCTAACTGTTAAAATGATTATAATCATTTCTACAAAATCATCAAAATTGCTATATCAAAAGTAGAAATCATACATAACGAATGTGTTCAAACAATACAGTAAGAAATACTATATCGTTTTATAAAAGAAATTAAAATTTAAACAATAGAGTGCCTTTCTTGACAGCGACCGATATCATATTCTAAGTATGATTTGCATTAAAACTCGTATAAATTATATCATAGACAAACATGGGTATAGAAATCGATACAGATGACTAGTACACATACTTTCAGAGAGACAGCTCACACCTTACCAAATATGAAAACGCTGCGAAATTTACAAAGCTACATGTCATTATGACGAATAGTTTCTTTGAAAATCTATTACGCATAATTTTCAGTAAACCTAGAAAAAAGCAATAAAAGGTACGACAACCTGAAAAAAGTATAACCCATGCTGGGCACAGCTTAAGTTACGAAAAACAGAGATACCTCGCGTATTACAAGCAGTCGATCCGAGCGAACGCGGGCTAACATCCTTACACGCGATTACTGTACCGGCAGGAGACAAGAATGGAGCGCGCGCTCGCGCACCTACGCGATCGGCCTGAAGAAGGAAAGCGCAAAAAAAGGAGAGAGCGCGCGCTCGTCGCTTGTGAATCGCTGGCTCGCTCACGCTTGTGGCCGTTATCGAGGCACGAGCAAAAAGAAAAGCGAAACACATCCTTCTCTCTCTCTCTCTCTCCCGCTCTCTTCGCGGAGCTTACATCGGCTATCGCCGGCCCGATCGGGATTATTTCGCAATAGAGAGGAGCTGCTGCGACTTACCGGAGCGCAACGGAAGTACACGGCGTATAAGCGTCGCTGATGAAAAATTTATGTCCAGCGGACTCGCTTCTCTCTCTCTCTCTCTCTCTCTCTCTCTCTCTCTCCTTTTGCTCTCGCTCTACTCGTCTCTTTTTTCCGTGAGCACACACACCATACGGAAGGAGCAGAGGCGCGGCGGGAGTTTATTGCGCGCTGCATGCAAGGAGCCTTCCGCTTCCCACAAACATACGCGGAATGTGGAGCGCATACTTGACACACTTGCCCAGCGGCCGATGCGGTGCGGGGGGATCGATCGATCGATGAAGCGAAAAAGAGAAAAAGGAGGGGCGAGGAAAAAAAGAAGGCGGCGCAAGGGAAAATGACCCGCGCGTGATACGAGCACGCGCGCGAGCGGCATTCAAGTGTCGATCAGGACCGCCGTCCGATAACTTTATAGCACACGGCGACGATTTACGAGCGCGCGCAGGTGATCGCACAGCTATACGGCAGCGCGTTTTTACGATACTTCTGAATTTCTGCGCGATAGAGGCTGTATGTAGCGCAGCATATAGCGCGTCGTCGTGCTTCCATTGTTGGGGAGAGCCCGAGCGAGCGCACGTGCTTATTGTGCATTGAATTCAGGCACTTAATAAAGATTTATAATTATTGCCGGGTTAACGTATTCTAGGGGCGCGAGCGCGCTGGGAAATGCCGCGCGTGAGCGATTTACTTTGGGGTCCCGCGCGCTCGAAAGAATTTCATAGCGATTATTGTTATATTCTGCGCGGTGGAAAAATTGTCGCCGTCGAGCTTTTTTTTTGTATGGGTTGTAGGTACGCGGGCTTACGGTCATTCGCACGAGCTTGCCACGCGAATGATTTATGGCGAGGTCGAGTCGAAAAACTAGTTTGGACCTTGGGAAAAGTGAGCAGAGTTAGCTCATTGGAAGATAAGGCAGATTATAATGATTGCATTTTTATTCAGCGAGCGAATAATCATAACTATAATGGCTGGTAAAAATGCAGCGTGATTAAGCATGGAAACAAATTGTAGCTCAATAGGATTCATTCATTACGTATCAATGACGTACTCGGCGAACAGGGGGTGAATTATAATTAATGAAAACAAAATGCTATTCAACGGGTTGCACTTACCGCCTGCATATAAATTTAAGTGGCACATAATTAATGAATCCTTCCTATTGTATACGTTTTATTTAAATTATTCATTAATCATATACGCGAATGTAAGCGTTGGCCTGAAAAATTGTTCACGCCATGGTTTGTTAATTCACCGGTTGCCAAATCATTGCGCATTTCTATTAAGTACTATTGTTCAATGTTTTACAAAATTTTATGTGGCCTTCTATCATTTATTAGCCTTTTATGTTTTTTCGTCCAAAGATATTCTCTTCATCTCTAAAATTAAAGTTATGTAAATCTTTTTTTAATTTATTTTAAATCGGAGTCCAATAATTGACGTTTGTTACAAGTATGAGAAAGAAGCGACTAAACATATCGACTGAAATGAGAATTTTTTGAGAATAATTTTTATTATTTTACACAATATTAGAGGAAAAATAAAAAATCTGCATATATTATTGAATACTTAATCAAGATGTTGAAATAGATTGACAGCATGCAAATCAGGATCATTAAACAGTCAAAACACATCACACCTATATGAGAATGATTTTTACATTTTGTAAAAGCTGAAAGCTCCGTATAATTTTCCAGGACTCACGCACCCTGGAAATTCAAATTAGACCTCGACGGAATGCTCGATTAAAAAGTAGAGAGAGAAAGAGGGACTCTCGCGCACACGCCTTCACGCGCAATGTTCTGCCAGTTACATAAACACCGGTGCGCAGGCGCGTATAGCGAAAAAACGTTATCATCCGGCCTCCAGTGCATACTGCCGAGAAACGCCCGCGGGCTTCGCATTTATACACACATATACACGTACGTAAGCGCCGCAACGAATGAAGAGGGAGCGCATTGCTGACTCGGTGTAATTTACAAATTACATTGTCGCTCGGCATTGGCGGCGACGTCGCCGCGCCCGGCGCATAACGCGAACGGACGTCGCCCCAAGGATACGGCGCCTCACGTGTGTGTATATACGTATTTATATATAGAAGATTCGCGTATATAGCTGCAACGCATGAATTAAACTCGCGGAAACATATACGCGCGGCAAGAGAGATAGAGAGACGAGACGCGTAGTCCTCCCACACCCTCTCACTTTCGTTTTCTCTCTTTTCAGACGCTTCGCGTTTCTTCGTCTTTCTGTTTATGTTTCTCGCGTTCTTTTATTTTCTACCTTTTTTTCCACTGCGAGCGCATGCTGCTTTAAATATATCTTCGTCGGCTTTGCGCGCGCGCGTAGTTTTCTTATTTGAGCGCCATAGGGCGAACAAGTCGTGAGTGGCGAGTGACGCATTTTTGCCGGCTCGCCACCTTGACGCGAATCGTGTTTGATTTCTTATTTACCTGCGCGTGAATTTTCGCTGCGCCACGCGAAACGAGCTCGTGTCGTTCTCTCTGCGTGGATTTTCATTCGGCTGTGTTTTATTTTGCCGGGAAAAGAAGAGCTCCGAATGAACGTTTTGCATTAGTGTGTTATTATATCGTTAAAGTCGGACTTTGATAAATTAATCACTGTGGTTTGCTGACTGGAAAAATCTTGAGAAAAAAGAGTTTCTGATTTTCTTTTTATTGCACAACGGGTTATTAAAATTTTTATTGAAAATTCACATTAGCGTTACATAAAATACTTTAGCGAGAAGTATTTATCTAGCAAAGTGTTAAAAAGCGTTAAATTGTATTTAAAAAATTTGAGATTTCAACATAAGCCACGCCTCGCATTAAGATCTATCTTTGCATGCAATCTCCGCGTTAATTGAAGATGATATTTACTTAATTCGCGATAATATATTACAGGCATTAATTTTATCCATACAATCATAGTTTATTATAACTATTTGACGAGTTCCAACGGTATATTTTCACGTAAACAAGCGAATTAAAGTAAAATTACGTAATTTCCTAAAGCAGCGCACACGCGCGCATTGTAAAAGAGCTTTACTTTCTTTTCCATCCTGGAACAATCAGGCTTGCGTCCATATAGATATCGGGAAAAGCGGCGCAATAGCGCAAAATCGACATGGGATATGGTCTCTATGCCTTAAAGAGAGCTGTAAATCCGATGAAGATATACCGACTCATTGTTGTGCGCGGGTCTCGACGGTGGCGGCTTGCGGTGCCTGCTACCTCTCTTTCTCTCACAGGGATAGATTTTGAAGGCGATGCCAGGCTTTTTTCTCTACTCCCGCGCGCGTGTTCCGGCACATGCGCGCAAAGTCTCCTCTCTTATAAGGCCACGCGCAGAGCAGGCGAACTAGAGAGAGAGAGAGAGAGAGAGAGAGAGGAGAGTCCTGACAACCACTGATTTCATTCTTCTCGGCGTCAGCGCGCGCCGATTTACGGCCCGACGCGAATGCCAATAGCTCTCCGTTCGCACTCGCGCGGCATAACTCATGCCCCGCGCTGCAGCCGCGCTTTCTCACCTAAAACCGAGCGAACGGGGCTACACATATAGGCGTGGCAGACACAAACGTGTGTGTGTGTGTGTGTGTGTGTGTGTATATATATATATATATAGAGAGAGAGAGAGAGAGAGAGAGAGAGAGAGAGAGAGAGAGAGACGAGAGACACGCCGGGCCACACCGCGCGAACTTTCTTCCTCCCCGATCCATCTCTCGCTCGCGCTTATCTGCACGGGAAATCCCGCTGCGGCGGTACACTATATACATTCAGCCCCTCGAAATTCCCAGAGAACGGTAACGCGCTGCCTTGCATATATACATATATGTGTGTGTGTGTGTACTTCCTATAGCGCGCGCGTTTTGGCTTGCTAAATTTACCGGGGCGATTTTCGAAAGCGGGATGCAGAGGCTGCGCGCATATAGACGCGCGCATGTTGTATATATAGCATATAGGGGCTTTCCAGAAATATTGCGCGCGAACAATGACTATTGTTCGGTATAGGGCTATATCGACGCGAGCGAGCTCGAGCGCGCTAATGAATGGGCCGCTACCACTCTTTCGTCGCGTTTTTACGCGCTCGCGCGACCGAGCGAGCGATCCCAGCGATGCGAAGACGCTTAATATCCGCGATATAAAGTAATTGGTGCAACGGTGTGTTGTGCAGCTTGTGTATACATATATGTATGTATATAAACCGCTTCGTGCGCTCGAAAACTGGAGATTTTTTTGAAGGTTCTTAAGGGGGGAAAATCGCTTAGCACGCAGCCGCGCTATAGCTGTAATGTATATTTTGAACTGTTATTATAGCCGTGGTAACTTCACATTACGTAAGCTTGTGTGTATATATACGCACGCATTCCATAAATTCTAAGCTGACAGAAATTTATTGATAGAAAGGTGCTCATTAAAAGATAAAATCGTTATTCCTATTAGTTATTATTAAAAACTATTGATAACATTTTATTATCTCGAATAAATAGTAAAATGAGATCGGGCCCGATATAGTCTGGCTTGTGATTTTTACGAAGAATTTACTGTTATGTTGTGACACATTTTAATAAACTATACGCTATTATGCCTTTCAGGAAAGTTTATACGCGATTTACGATCTGCAAGATTAATTAGCAAAGGGATCAAGTAACAATTAGAAAACAGCAAGTTTTTTGTTTTCTCGCTATAGTCGCGAAAAAAAGCCGATCCCAACACCTAGATAAAAGCGCGACTGCGCGAGGAATCCGCATTGTAAAAGCGATAAACCTTTTCAGTCTTCTTCGTTAGCTCTTTACAAGAGACTGAACCTTTAATGGAATAACGGCCACAATTATCTGAATCCGCAAGTAAATATTACACAATTCAACGGTAATATATTCACCTGATCCTGCTTGCCTGCACTATACTCGCACCGGCAACAAATGAAACCCGACACGATCTAACGAGCTCATCTCGGTCTTATTTTCTTTAATTAAAGATATTGCGGAATGAAAAAAAGGTCGAAGGAGCTTTATCTTTAGCTCGTATGTGCGCAAAAGTTTCGCCATCAAAATGGAAAGAACAATATATCCGATGCTCGTATGTAAAGGAAGGAAAGGAGGAAAAAATGGCCAATTGATAGGCTCAGATTACGCTGTCTTCGGGCTTTTTTTCTATACGGGAAAGCTAGCAGCGACTGCGCGTGCGTCATAGGTACAGTCGAAGGGAATAAATCTTGGAGAACGGTAAGCTAGGCGAAGGTGAGAGAGAGAGAGAGAGAGAGAGAGAGAGAGAGAGAGAGAGAGAGAGAGAGAGAGAGAGATATATATAGAACGCCACGCGACA
>JAYJLV010108699.1:0-11449 GCA_036873485.1 Torymus texanus | reverse complement strand
GAGAGAGAGAGAGAGAGAGAGAGAGAGAGAGAGAGAGAGAGAGAGAGAGAGAGAGAGAGAGAGAGAGAGAGCGAAGGGCTGGCTATTGTTGTTGTGGCCGTTGCGTGACCGGGAAGGATTAATGCGCGAGAAGCAAGATTGTGTGCGTGTGATTGGAACTGGGAAGGCATGGATGTGGGACGAGGGTTGCTTGGATTTTCTGAGCTGAGACGCTGATGCTGGTAGTAGTGATGATGTTTAATTGAAATTTTAAGGCAAAGGTGGGGGGAATATTCTTTGAAGACTTCCGGGTGTGGTTGACCTGAACATTTTTAAGGTGGATGGGTTGAATGACGAGAGAGAATGGAGATTAAAATGTATTCTAGTAAATTTATACGTAAGGGTAGAAGATAAAGATGATGAAAATTTGTTTTAAATTACTTGGGGAAATTGTTTTGGATCGATTGATATAGTTTTTCCTGCAATTTTGTGATTGCACGTTTATCTGCATGCATTGAGATCGGGAAAATTAGCGGTAGCAAGAATAATACAGGGCAGATAATAAGAACATTTAACCCGGTTTCTTATACGTATATGATGGACTTGAAAGATTGAAAAGTTGCCGGGTAATTTGAGTGTTGCACAACATGCAAAGTGTGTAAATTCGACACGGTATTTTAAAACTCTATGGGCGTGTACTGTTTTTTTTCAAAACTTCTTTTCGACACAAAAAAACTTTGCTTGCTAAATCTTCGAGATAACGGTTTAAACATTTCCGTGTTCGGTGTTCCGTATAATTAAGCAAAGAAGCAGGAAGAATTTTTTAACAACAATATTTTTTTAAACTATAAATACTTTTTTTCTCCTATAAACTTGTATTATTTTAAAGTATATAATACAATATTCTTCTTATACTAAACATTGTAATAAATTATTCGTAACATTCAACATCATTTTCTTTGAAAAGCAGCTAGCAAATACATAGTGACAGAAAACAAAACCTCTTATATCCCCTTGTACATTTTAACAACTTTAATCGCCTTTATAACGAGTTCCATGCGCACGACTATAGCTAATCTAAAGTACGAGTTACCAGTATATAAAGACTATAGGGTTTCAAAGCAATGACACGTTTTTATTACTTATTTATATCGGCATCGATCTAAATTACCAACAGTCATTACGCGGTACACTGTTCCGCGTTGTCCCAATTAACGTGGCTTAATTTTCCACCGATAAAGAAAAACCAGAGTTTCCGGGTCAATCGCGTTGAAATATTTAGTATAAGGATCCGTTACGAATAGAATAGATTTTTTTTTTTTTCAAACAACCTATATATCAAAATTAATCCTGGAAGCTTTTTATCGTATGAAATACGAGTAATTCATAGACACGTTTATTATACAAATAAAACATATACACACATTCACCACTATAATACACCCCAAAACAAATAAAAATTGCAAACCTCATTCCACTGTTCAACCCAAATTTTCCGCTCTAAAAATTTCACTCCCTTATTCACCTATAAAAAGAAAGCACGCCAGAGAAACATAAGGAGTGTAATACAACGTGTGTATAGCTTGGACACAGCGCAACATTGTTATCAAGCAGATCAATGGCGTTCCACTTTACGAAAGACATATCTGAGGTAGACGGCGGCTGACGATCGCGCGCCCTCGACTACTTAGCCAGTGCAACCACGCGCTTGTTTCGTATATATATACTATTTACCGTGAGAGCTTTTGTTCCTTCGAAGATGTTAGGTTTAAGTCATGTATATAAGTTTTGTCGTTGTTGTCAGCGGATTTTTCTTTGCGGAAACACGACAGTTTCAGATGGAGTGTGTAATTTTAAAGTTGTTATAGAGAAATGATATATTATATTCGTGTTTATATATATTTGCTTTTCTATATGTATTTAGTTATCGAAATCGTCAAACGTATTTTATTTGTTTGATGATTTATTCATGCTAAAACCATAGCGAATAATAAAGCCGTTTCTTTAGTTTAAAATACCTGTGATCGACTATGTCGCCTAGGAGAACTGATTGGTCGATCGCACGCGCGTGGAGCTGCCGATTGACTTTCTCTGATAGCTTATAGTTCTACGTATTATAGCACCGAAATTATGGAAAATCTATATAGCAAAAGTATTAAACTAAAAGATACCATCGGCGCAGCGTATCTAATAAATATTCAGCACTACGGCTCTTTGAAAATATGTACAAAAAAAAAACCACCACGATTTTTCCAAGGCCAACCTCCCGCTTGTGTACCTTAAAAAAATTACACTATGTTATTATATCCCTTTGTCTAAAAATATTCGGATTCAAATATTCCACCTCATCAGGCATTCCCGCGTCCCGCCCCTTTACATCCTTAAGGTGCATGAGCCTCTGTTCTTACAGGTCAACGTACCTCGAATCGATTCTCGCAACTTCGTGTAAGGTGGCTTACTTTTCTCTCTCTCTCTCTCTCCGCACGCTACGAGGCGATTTATCGCGGGACCGCGGCACAATATATAAGCGACACGAACCGAGAGTTCAACGCGCGGTAAGTATAAGATGGTAACCAAACGGAGGGAGGGTATGGATTTTTTTTCTTTCTTTCCTCTGGTCGTTGTGAGATCACAGGGTACGTATTATGTACATTGCGGTCGCGTGCGAAGCAGAGGGATTGATGGTATGGTTCCGAAACGTCGTAGTGGTACGATTTTTTTTTGGATGAAGGAAGTAGAACAGGGAGAATTGTTGTATCTGGATATGGATTTGAATGAAGGTTTGTGGCGGTTGAGGAGTGGATTATGAATTTTATGGTTTTTTTTGAGGGTAGGGTTGATATAGGATAAGTGATTTTGTTTGAGGGATCGAAAGTATTTTAGAATGTATGTATTTTAATAACGTTTCTTTTTTTAAATTTTCATAATTATACCTATACATTTATGTAGATAATTATTGTTACGTTTATCATTTTAATTATCAGTGATTACATCAAAATTTTACGTATATAACGACGGTAATTGTCAGATTTATAATTGAAGTGTGGAATATGCAAATATTACCCCACATATACTTTGATTTCAAAACTTAATCGTTCAACTTATTATTTTTTAAACTTGCTTCTATATCACAGAGAAAAAAATCTTCGCAATTAATGAATTATTCTATTAAATACTACACGCGAGTAGTATTTGTGATAAACGAAAATTAAATTATTATTAAAAGATAATTTACAGTATTAAATTCTCCTGTTATTAATGGAAATAATCCGTTTTCTTATGATCAAATTCATGTCTCAATAGTTAAGGAACCATGCATTTAATATAAGAAAACATCTCAAACGAATGGTTTCTTATCTGTTAACGAATTTCATTAACTATTAAGAAATATTCGTTTCTCTATATCCAAATGTCGATTCGTTAATAGTTAATGACATTTCTTTAATGTAAAGATTCTTTTTTCTCTATGTACAAGTTATCATGAACTTTTTCTTACATATTTTAGAATTAAAAACTGAACGTACTAATCCAAAATAGAAATTTACAGATGATACAAACAAAGTATTCTAAGACAAGGCAATTTGCAGTTACTCCTTTTGTGTAGAACAGTAATTGCCATGTCATTGACTTCGATACGCTTCTTTCTCCGTATTATAAATTGCAAGCGCAAGGGTCGCATATACATGTGCCATGCATCATAATAAAGCCGCAGTGCCGCAGCCACGGCCGCTAATGTCCTCGACTTCTCATAGGATGTCGAGGCTTTGTAACCCGGCATGAATCAAATCTATAAATCTCTCTCTCTCTCTTTCTCTCTCTCTCTCTCACTTTGCGTGTCTGTCAACGTCGGGTTATAGCTGGTAATTTCGCACTGTTCGTGTAAGTGTATGTCTGTATTGTGTTTTTATATAATTTTAAACTCATTGTAGTTTGATAGTTCTCTAATAAGTGTTCTTAAAATGATTTATTTAGCATGTTATTACGATAAGTGGAAATCTTATACTTAGATTTGAACTAAAGTTTGTCCAAAATTTCTTTCACATTTTTATGTAATTAACATTCTAACATATTTTTTGTAGTACAGGCATGATTTTCGCGTTTTTCGAACTCATTAAGTGAGTCTTAAGCGATAGTTTTCAGCCCGGTGAGCAAAAAAAAGTTGTGAGCAGACGTTTTTCAGTTCTTTTTTTGCTCGCTTCGAGTTTTTTGCGCCCACTTTTTAAAACCATCTTCTGTAGTAAATTTGCTTGTCTGGATTTCCAAATTTTGCTAATATACGCATGATTGCCGTGTCAGAAGATGGCCATATTAACCCCGCCCAATATCCCAAAAAGTACGTGCTCTGTCCAAATAAAATTCATAGCCAATATATTGCCCATAGTATGGGCAAGATATGGGCCATACTTTTCATATATATGCGCAATATAAGGATGTATATGGGTGATATATCGACACTGCGCCGGAGCCAAACTTCAGACATACTATTTCCCATATTTTGTTTTCTTGAAGTATGGGATAAATATAAGAAATATGTTGGACATATCCTGGCTAAGTATAGTCGAAGTTCGGCTCCGGTGCCGTGGCGATATAAAGCCCACATTTACCCATACACAGACAATAAAATTTTTTCACGCGGGGCGTTACAAAAAATATGGTGTGATCAAGACTCAAGTGGGCTTTTTGATATCGTATGGTTACAGTAATCGTTTTCGATTAGCAAAACGCACTTGCCTTCGGCTCATATTGCAAACTTTACATATACGGTCTAAAAAAGACCACTTTACGCCCTTGGTCAACAATATACTATCTAAAGAGTTTCTCAATCAGGTTCCTATAACGACACTCGTTTCTTTTTCATCCGCATCATCCAATTTTCAATTCAACACCTACCATCTCTTGACCACCATCAGCCATCCCAAAAAAACAAAATAAACTATCTATACTTCTACCCCACCACTCACCTGATATCGATACTCATTCTTGTTGCAAATCGGTGGCAGACTAGGGCTTCTTCTACGCGTCTGTTGTTGCAGCTCGAGTTGGTCCTGGAGGTCGACGAGACTGGCACTGGCAAAATCAAGCTGCCGGAGGTTGGATATACCGCTGGCAGCGGTGTCGATGCTGCGTAAGCTCATCGTGCTCGCGTACCGTGGCTGCTGCTTGCCGCAGCTCATCTCTGCGAGCAAGGCCCGCGTCCCGTTCGCGTATGTGCTGCACGTGAGTAGAAAGAAAATCGGTTGTCTTAAGTTATGTGTGAGCGGAAATACAATTTTTTTGTTTGGCTACGAAATATTTTGTCGCGGGTTGTAATTGTAATATGCTTTTATTAAGTTAATGGTTTGAAAGAGAATTGGTTGAAGTAAACGTGTGTCTTGTACTAATAACTAAAAGATTGAAGTAATCAGTTTTGTTTCAATAAGTATAAGAAGCTTTAGAAATATATCCGGTAAAAAAATATTTTTAAACTAAACAGTTCTTTTAAGAAACGTATAGGTAATGAGAAAATAATGTAACGTACCGGATTGTAGTGCGGCTGGTGCTACTAGTCTTGAGTGGGGCGTAGCTACCCGTAAGTCTTGACATTTCTTCTGCTCGAAAAAATTGTTCGTATTAGATTGATTATCAAAATATATAACGATTTTATATTTTGTTTCAAGCACAATGAGCAACAGTTATATTTGTAGACATACAGATCAGTGATAGCGGCTGTGCTGGCATTATAGAGCTAACAAATAAAGATAAGTACCTCGTGTGATATCATTCCAAAAACTTGGCATATCGTCTGCAAATTCTAGTTTACAGTAATTCATTAAAACCATGCATAAAAAGCAATATATGTAAAGTCATTTATAATTAACGCAAGGTTGTTAACAGAAAAGTTTATTATATGGCAAAGCGACATCGTAGATACGGAAACAACTTGTAATGAAAAGTAAAAAAAAAGGTATATAGACATTGTCAATGAAAATCACAACCACATTTCATAAAGTCATAATGCGTCCTCCAACTACATTCAAGCTACTTTTATAACAATATATAAGAAAGTAAACAAATCAAGGCAATATTTTAAATAACAAAATAGTAAACAACCGTACACTGTTAGAAACTTATAGGGAAAAACTCCTATATTTTCAGGTGATTAGTAACCTTTAGCAAAAACCAAATTTTTTCCACATTTATTAGAAAAAAATATCTAATAGTTTAGAAATTGCTCCAAAAAATATGAGAAAATTTTAGTTTTGGGAAGAATATTGTCAAATTACGTGAATATTATAGAAATTTTCTTAATATTTTTCTATCAACGTAAGGTTTTTGTTCCTTAATGTACATATTTTTTCATCTTTATTACAACAAAAGATTTCTTTAAAAAAGCATATTTATGAACCCATATTTATTATCAAAAAAACCTCCGTAACGATGACCTTACCAATAAAATAAACCACAAAAACTCTAAATTTCTTTCAAACACCTTAGTCACCACAAAAAACACCCAAAACCCTTAATTTAACTTTTAAAAATTTATTACACCCCACACTATATATACCACTAAAAAGCCACTACACTTACTGAACTTCAACCCATCACCACCACATAACTACCACCATAGTATAACAACAAAGTGCTGCTACTACCGCATTCTCTCATGCAAGCTCACGCACGAGCGTTCGGTCAGTCACTGAGCTTCGTATTATTATACACAGCATTTACTTGGTTGCGCGTACGGTTAAGCTCTCACCTCTCTCCTTGGCCCACTGGAGCCGTTTCTGCTCGACGAGCGATGTCCTCGCCGCCGCAGCGGCCATCGTGCTAACGACGACCCAACCTCGTCGTCACAGCTACCACCGGCCATCTATTCGGACCGTTAGCTTCTCAAACTGTAGATTGTCCAGAGAGAGAGAGAGATAGGGATGAGGAATTGTTGGGTGATGGTCACAGGGTAGGAGAGCGGTTGATGATGAGTGTAGATGGATGAGATATAGTTGGGTATTATTATGGTTTATGATATTATGGATTGAATGATAGTTATAGCTATATAAGGTTTCGGAAACGTGGTTTGCTGAATGATTATTATTCCTCAGTTATGTTCTTTTTTTTAATAATGATCTCGAATAAGGGATGATTTTATTTTAAAACTTCACGTAAGTAACCTTCTAATATGATTGATATTCGTACGCGTAAAGTGTGAACTATTAAGTTATAGCATTAACAAGCCTGTCATTCGTGCATTAAGTAATAATCGTGAAGTATATACTTTTTTAAACAAACGTGTAATTTTTTTTATCATTGAAAAAAAATTTATACCCTCTACGTTTGAATGTACAGTATGGAAATGAACTTTTTTCACTTCTCCATTTCCATTAACAACTCAATCTATCAATCTGTCACCGTTTTTTTAATTGATCAATGATAACAACATTAAAATCAACAACCGTGACATAAAAATCATTGCTTACACTTATTTAACGTGTAAATAAATGAAGTATACATATTGCTTACATATCATCGAACAAATATAAAGCTCAAACAAAACTATCACTGCACTTTGACAATCAAGCTTATCGCTTCAACACCACTTTGTCATCCACTATTGATATAGATGCTACCTTGCTTGCACTATCATTATTAAACCTTCATTACACATCGTCTAATTAACCACAAACATTCCCCTTCCCCACTAAAATAAAAAAAAATCACTACTTAGTCCGAAAATCCTTATAAAACCATTATTCCCCCCCAAAAACCCAAGAGGGTTTTCTTTCTTAACTTTCTTATCTCTCACAACAGCAGCCCACACGTCATCTCGACTTCACGCTCTGAATCCTCTCTGCACCCGAAGGGAACGCACGTATAGTATTCTTATACCTATATATATATATATGTATATACATACAATATGTACCTACTGCACGAAGAAAAGATCGTCGTAGGTAGATAGCCGCGCGTCGTGCGAAGCCGCGCGGACGACTGACTCGACAACGCGCACGGTTGTATATACACAGTGCGCGAGCAGGCGAAGAGTTCGATCGTTGAGGGCGAAGGTGCTGTTGTAGTCATGACGACAATCGGTGAGTTGGTATCAACCGGCACTGAACGCACACACATATATAGGTAGAACGCTATTGATTTGTCCGATAAGGGATAATGACCTCCAGGAGTAAGAACGCGCATGGTGCTGGTTTGACGGTCAGACTGTTCACTTCCTGGTTGCAGGTAAGGTGCGATGGAAAAGTGTGACTTTTTTAGTGGGGGTTTTTTTTTTGGTATTATGCAATGTGACACCGTGACCGATTGAAGGGTAAGGTATATAGGAATGATGATGGTGATGATGATCGCATGTGTGTGGAATTTTTACGGGGAATATATGTGGGATGTGCGTGATGTGCGAAGGTGAGTGATTGGAATTATTGATGGATGTGCGTGTGGTATGATGGGGGCTTCTGCGACTGATATAAATTTCGAAAATCTTTGGTAAGCGTAGGAATATTTATGCGAAATAAGTTTTCTACAGTAGATGTTCTATAGAAATGAGGAGTGTAGGGTATTTGAGTTTTAAAAAATTGACATAAATGATAGGGTTTCTGGTAGATGATTGTATTATATTAAGATTATATATGATATATATTATTTCAATTAATGACTGTAATTGTTTATAATTATGAATAAGGTAGTTATTTAACAATTAGTGATTCTTTTCTGTTAAGAAATTATCAGTTGTGATGTACAGATCAACGAGAATCCGGAAAATATTTTACTCAAACAGTAAGAGTGATATTTGCAAATTATCCTTATCGTAGACAACGACGACTATTATTTATAGATGTAGCGCGTAAATAGCCATATCGATTGTGATAAAGGATAATGACCTCCAGACCGTAAAAGCGTTGGCGGTCAGGCATTAGGTGTCCGTGTTATTGGCCTTTCGCTGCCTTTTGTTGTCGTCTTTCCGTACGCATTTGAATGCCGCAAGAATTCCGCAAGTTTTCTCTTCGATCTTTTTCTCGTTCTATCGTTCATTCTCACTTTTCAACATTATTTTTAATTGTTAGGTTTATATTTGATATTATGATTTTTTAATGAAAGTTTACATAAAGATATTGGTTCTCTGTGAATAAAAGACAATATGTAGACATAGACATAGATTGATTTTTATATTTATACATAGATTTTTATAAAATACACAGCGAATAAGATGTTTTATGAAACAATAAATTAGAAAAACGAAATATATATTAGAATGTACCTACATTTACAAAGCATGTAATCTTCTTTCTCTATTTACAACCGGCTTTCAGTACTAAAATTTAGCAACTACAATATGAAATTGTGTACACAACGAAAATTGATCTACGCCCATTACAATTATTCTTCACTAGTTAATTCACAAATATATAAAAAAAAAATCAAATGAAAACATCACGAAAAAATATTAGATAAGATACTCATTGAAGGTCGAGGACGCTTGCAGACATTCCGGAATCGTCTGCAGCGTACACTGCGTGCAGCCCAAACCTGTAGGAGGCATGGTCTCAACGATGTTCTCTTTGCAAAAGGTTCTCACAAGGCAGACTGCAAAATGTATGTACATACTTACCTACACGTACTATGCGTATATGATGTTGCGTTTACACAATCGATTTTAAAGAGCTTCGCTCGCGTGGTGTGGTGCCTTTGAACTTGCTTGAACTGTGCTTGTTTGTGGGTAGTTGAAATAAGACTTCATTGTACTTTGGTTTCAAAATGTATCAATACGAAAAAATATTAATATTATATATTTTTGTCAATGGTTTTTATACGTTTCAATGTATATATTATTTCGATAAAATATTCGGATGAATTTGTAAAATTAATCAATTGTGAATATCAATGTTTTTATGAAATTTTCTAACTGCTGTTGACAAAATGAAAAACTATTTTTTCGCTGTTATTGAAGTTTGATTTTGAAAGGTAAAATGCCAAATAATAATTTTTTAATTAAAAAATCGAGGAACCCCATTCATTTATTAACTTTTTATTTTGCAATAAAACTCAATTAACGGCAGCGTTTACCAGAAGCGGACCAGCGGCCGCGTGCAGGGCATTTTTTGCGTAAAATACGCTTTGTTCAACTCACTTATTATAATTGTATGCTGGGTCTCTTAGAAAAAAACCAAAAGTCATATATCGATAGATTCTTTTTTCTGCTCTTTCGAATGGTGCTATTTTTTTTATTTTGAAACGCTTGCTTCTGATTGCAAATTTAAGTTAAAAGTTCTGAGCCATTTTTCTTAAGTATATCATTTTTTTCAAAATACATTTTACCATTCGAAAGTACGAATCTTAAGCTACAAAGGTCAACCCTAAGTTTTAGAGTTGGAGAAATAGAAAATTCAAAGGGCTCGCTCTCTTCGAACAACGCTCGAGCGTGTTATAATAAACGTGGAGAGTCAAATGAAAAATTCACCCGAACATTTTTCAACGCTCCCTTTACTTTCCATGATCCTTATCTTTGTAATCGCTTATTTTAGTAATCTTCAAGCAAGAGCTTTGATTTTTATAATTTAAAAGTGGCTTAAAAAAATGTGTTCCGAAATATTTATATAAATAATTGACTCTCACGGTCAGACTAATATAGTTAAAAACTTCTCGACTTAATACTTGTAAAGTAGGAATCTATTAAGAAATTTTACCTGAATGGTTGCTCTGGCAAGCTAAAATAATGTTTTTTTTTTAAATCACTGCGGCCTTATTTTTCAACATTATTTTTATTCTGGATTTAAAATACTACATAGTTTAGAATTAAAAAGCCTTGTATAAAAATTAGCAGTTGTTATGGTAACAATTAGCAGAAATAAAAGTATCTGTTCCCAGATGACTATACTGTCGTATAGTCGTATAAAATAATATTTTTTCAAGTAAATATTGCTATATTATATGATAAACGTAAATACCTTATATAGTTTATATCGACAAGCACAACGTATTAACATTTACGTCCTTTAGTAGATAGAAAATTCTTAGAAGGCGACTTGTAATATTAGACTAGCTACTGTATAACGTGAGAAATCGTTTCAGTAAGCTACTGAAGACGAGAATACACCATGGACCTATTGCATATTTAAATTTATAAACTCTTGTAAAATACAGCATCAGTATGGAGAACTTTGAAAAATTAAATAGAGCTGAAATAAATAATTATAAAATTATGAAGCGTGTAATTCAGTTATATGAGAAAATTTCCATATGTGAACGTTTAAGTTTGCCCGAAGTTATTGAAACTGAAGACGGACAATTAAGGGGGGAGGACACCTTTAAATTTCGAAAAAATCAAAATTTTTGTTTATTTGATTTTTCGATTCTATATATTATTCTAAATATGTAATAAAAATTTGAGTGACATATTTGAAAAATTACCAAAGATATAAGCAAAAATGTCAATAAACTTCTATAAGAACGTGACACCAGTTTCTACCAATTTGGGTCTTATCACGCA
>JAYJLV010108688.1:0-11449 GCA_036873485.1 Torymus texanus | reverse complement strand
GTGTGTGTGTGTGTGTGTGTGTGTGTGTGTGTGTGTGTGTGTGTGTGTGTGTGTGTGTATATATATATATATACATCAGATGGACAGAATGCGACTGTTTAGGGTATTGCTAATTTGGATTGGTATATATTGATATGAGGATTGGAAGTGTATTTATTGTCAGGATATTTTGCAGATTATTTTTAAAGCATATTAAGCCGAGATATTTAGATAGGTTTAATTTGTTAAGTCCTGAGATGTAGAGGTGGAATACTCTTATATATTATTAGTTAAATATTGATATATTATATATTTTGTGATGTTACCTTTTCTCCTTGAGGTGGGTTCTCGAAATAAATGACGCTGATATTCGATTTATTGCATTATTTATTGAAATATCTAATTCACAATGAATGATCTATAATCGCGATTTACTTGACAAATAACTATATTTGATCTATTCGCGTATTAAGAATTCATTGGTTCGCAATTTGTAAGTACAGATAAAGTTTTAAATTTATTTATTTATTTATTTACCAAATAAAATTTACATGTGGTAAATCCTAAAGAAGTATACATTAGATACTTGTACATGGGTTGGCAGAATACTTACAAACTAAAACTTAATACTAAAACAAAAGATAAATGGAATAACACTTTAATTTGTATAGAAGAATGAGATCGCAATAACAATTTTAATAACACAATTAAAAATTTGCAACATAATTATTAACATAATTAGACCTTCAGTAATTTTTTAGCTTACTTTTAATAAATTTCTTATTACTAGTTAAATATTTTATGAATATAAAGATTATGTTATGATACTGGCTCGTAACGCCCTATTAAAAATATATTCGCTACTCCTTTTGTCGGCTGGAATGGTACGGAGTTCACGTTTATGTCTACGCGTATACTGACTCGCAGTCGGTCGCTCCTTGCCTTTTATATTACAGATTTTGTTATTAAAGTTGACAATATTTTATAAATTCTTTACAAAATACAAAATTCGAAAGAAATTTCTTTAACATAGCAGTTGCATAAGGAGGTCAATTCCTTATAGCATTTAGAAAATACTGAGCGTGGATATTGTCGGTATCAATGATCCGCATACGTCGCGAAGTCACTCATGCCAAAAATGAATTTAGAGAAGAAGTGGACGTAACACTGTGTCATATGAATTCGCGCTCGTATAATTTTTCACGTCAAACAATTACTGATGGAAGTATTTAAAATTATAAGAATACGTAGCGGACGTAACAAGTGTAAGATTTCAAGCTACGAAGGTTATATAAAAATGGTTTAATTATTATATCATTACAACCTAATGTTATTGTATCGAATATATTATTTTGATTTTAAAATTTAGATAATTATATTTAGTCAATTACGTTGTAAAGTATAATATTATTTGGATAGGTATATAACGCATAGGCTCTTGACTTTTTGTGGACATAAGTATTTGATCAAAGATAAAAGAAAGGTTTTTGGAGTCGCATACGATTAATTATGAAAAGGTGATTTTGACGATCATTATCTATTGTCATGTTTGATTTATTTTCCCGAAATAAATTACCTTTTTATAAATGACAGCTACCTGCTGATACAGCAACTCTTTCACAAATATTTTACATAATTTTAATTGCCGCAAATGATATTTCAGCCACGTTCTAGAAGATTTATAAACGTTGCTGCGTTACTTATTACAATCATAAAGAAGTTATTCAACCGATATACTTTTCGATTCGCTCGCAAAAACGAAAAAAAAAGAAGAAGAAAACGTTCCATGGAAACAAGTTACCATGCACACTTATTATACACAAACGTAACCAATTAACATTTTATTGCGTCGGCTCATTACGCCTAATTATGGTTATTTACCGAACGAGTCCTCAAAATTCCAGCAATCCACGCGGCGTATACAAACCAAACAGCCGAGATTTCTCACATCGATACGCGCGTATATATATACCAGCCAGAAGATGCTCAGCCTGTGATTCACGCTTTATATATTTATAAAACTCGAAAAGCTAAAGCTCATCGCTCGCGGCCTGCACGCTAGCGTATCGTTCCTATCGTGTACGAACAAATTCATTTTGTCCCCCTTTCCATATCCCCCTAAAAACACGACGCGCTTCGTTGCTCTTGTTTCTTACTCGTGATTTGGCCTGCGGGCCTAATGAGCGGGTCGCGATAAAAAAATTTGTCGACAGTCGGTCTCCCGATAGCGATCGTCGTCTGGGCCCCTGCGTTTTTAATGTGTGTAGGTGTGTGTGGTATGGAAAAAGGGATGGTGGTTTTGTCGTTGCATATTATGATGGAGATATGAATATTTTTATGAAGAGATTCCGGTCACGTTCTCTTTAGTTTAAAAAATAGTGGTAGGCTCGTGTAGAATTTCGGAGAGTTCTTCGAATAATAAGGATGGTATGTGATATGGTTAATGATTTTTTCATTTAGAAACTCTGTGCGGAAATGCAAGCCGAATATTATAAATTTCTTAGAGATTCTTTATAGATTTACGCGGATATCGTCCTTATTAATGTAATTAATTTTTTATAATCATTTTTAATCATTTTTTAATAGAGATACTCAGTTCCGATAGCAGAATAGTCTAGACAATGTATTATTTTAAGGGTTTTATTTTTGATTTATTACAAATAAAACATACAACTATGTTTTATGCATGGGTTTCGGTTCTCGGGTTGTTCCAAGTTTGCATTTGAAGCGATGCAGTAAAATGGGAACAACGGTTATACTTATACTTCGACTTTATTCATGATTGATTATAGAGAGATGGCGTACTCCTAACGTGTTTATAGTATCAGGAGGCTGGTGCAGAGCTTCCTCGCTCGTTCTTCGTCACTCGTTCACAAATATTCTTGTTCTCCTCGTGACGCGTGCTCTGTCCATATTTATACCTACACGCTTTCCGTGTTCGAATAATCGGCGGGTGAGAGTCGATTGCTAATCTCTCAATTGCTAATCGAGATTCGTCGTCTTGCGAACTGCTGACGTACAGCTCACTTCTGTGACTAAGCTCTAGGAGCTCTACTCGCTACATATATCTTCACTATTTTTTTTCTTTTAATAGTACTACTAAAATTCTGGTTTCCTTGGTCGATATCCGATCTTTAACTTTGTATATCGCATGAGAGTAACTGAACCCCAAGTGTTGTAACAGTACAGGACATGGTTTTTATCTTGGAACTTCTCATTTACTCGTTAGTTGCAGTAACACCAGATCTACTTTTTGGTCTACTTAGAAAACTGTAATACAAAAGAGAAACTTTTGTACTACTTAAATTCTACATGAAAAGTTATTTAATATCTTATCTAATAGTTATTTGTCATAGTTATACTTAACTAGTAGTGTTACGTGTGATGTTACTCTATAAAGTGTGACACTTGCGTATTAAGGGTTGAGGTTCCGAACAGATACTCGAAACGATGCAATGAAATACAACTAGAGCTGAAGTATAATTGAGATATAGTTTATTCGAATACTTATACGCGCGAGAGAGAGAGAGAGAGAGAGAGAGAGAGAGAGATAACCTAGTCCGCGTTCGCGATGGCCCCTATCGACGTCTCCTTGTGGGTCGCTGACTTCGTTTGTCGTTCGTCCTCCTTGAAGCCGTCACCTATCATTAATTTCTCTTTTTTCTCTCTCGTCTAGATGCGTTCCCTCCCCTTGCTCAGGGGTTCCTGAGTGGGTGATTATTCCTTCTCGATTGTTAACTTCTTCCTTCCGAATCTGACGTTGGATCCTCATGCCGATGATTCAGTACCTCAGTTGACATGCGTCTTCGACATTCACGTTCCGTTAACGTTCCGCACGTTGCTACCGCGGAATCGTGCTGGGGAGTGTGTCTTGATTCTCCGGATTTTTGAATTACTCATTATCGCGTGTTTACGGGTTTACGGTCTTATTCGTTTGCGCGTTGGGAGCTTCCATTTGTAACAGTAGCAAACAAAATTTTAAAAGTAAATTAAAAATAGTTCTTGAATGTAACTTTTCTGTATTGTTACGAGGGCAAATTTGTATTGTGCCGGCACGTGTATCACGCGATTTACGTGGCGTTGGATAGATGATCTCGTCTATTGACGTTGGCCGTCGCTGAGTATTCCAGCTACTGTTTAGGACGCAGCTTTTGCATTTTCAGTTCCGGAACATTCCGTCTCAAGCAACATACCTTGAGCAAAGAAAGTTAATGAAATCCTGTGTTTCTTGAATAATTTAAGGTTCCAATAAAGAATCTACGTAACAATATGCAGCGTTTCGATATTTTATTGATTGTTGAAGCCAAAATTTGAGGATTTATAGTAATTTTAAATTTATTTTTAAGATTATCTATTATGAGCTTATGTACAAGTATTTTTTTCACAGCAAGCCAGAGAAACATAAATTAAAGTAATAAAAATTAAGTTAATAACAATTTTACAATTGTTCTAATACTTTTTTATTCAACAAATTATGAAATTTGGATTATTTATATAAAAATGGTAATCTATTCTGTAGGATATATGACCATTAGAATAAGTGCTATTTCTCTCGAGAATCCTTTTTTATTTCTCAGAAATTCTGCATAATTGTTATTAAGTTCATTTGTATAACTTTACTTTATGTTTTTAAAACTTATTGTACTTATTTAATGTCAATATAAATGACGAAAATTTAGGAAGCTGGAACTTATATAACAAACTGTTCTTAATGTATTTCGATCTATGGAATACAGTCAATAAAAACCGTAATATTTATTATGCAAAGTACTTTTTTTCATATACATTGTAAGTATTCGAAAAATCCTTTAAAACTATTATAATCCAATACAACGTCCCTATATAAAACTCAGGACTTTCTAACTCTCTTTGTATATTCCCTAAACACCTACCACAACCTCTGCCTGCGTATTGTTATACCTGGACCCCGAGACTGGGAAAATCCTTTCGGCCCGTCCTCCAAGGAGGGAGGCGCACGACGGCCATAAAACGATGATCGATCTGGCGCATAGCGGAGACTAACAAACGTGGGGGTAACCCATAGGCACGCGCGTGCGCGGCAGCACTTTCCTATAGTCTCGCGTAAACGTATATATACCAATGGGAGAGAGAAAGAGGAGGATCGTAAATCTGTCAATCGTCGAAAGTCGGAAGACAATGTGCCTGCAGATTATAAGAGAGCGCGAGGTCTCGAGGTTGCTGCGATTATCTTTTGTATTTCGATGTTTTTAATGCCACGTTTTGTTTTGCCGTTCTTCGGTTGCTGGATGTTTGGTATTTTTTGTAATCAAGTTCTATGTTAATGGATTGAAGGTGCTGTGTCACATCTAGTGTGAAATGAATTTTTATGGTGGTTTAAGAATTCTTTTTTGAATTTAAATATGCATGATTGCATTAGAAAATAATGTATCTTCAGATTAACAATAAGACAAATATTTACATTAGCGAAGCAAACAGAAGTTTTCGAGAGTAATAAGGAAAAGCTTTTATTTATAGGCTTTGGTTCATGATTTTTACTTACTCTCTAAAGTTGAATTAGTGAAAAATCCACAAAGATTAGTTAAAATTGCTCCACCGAAACATTAGTGAATATTTACTAATTAAATAGTAAATATTTACTAATTCTTAGTGGAAATATATGGAATAATACTTACTAAATAAAATAGAGAAGTTTCACTATTTTAAATAGTGAAGATTTTCATATATTTCCACTCAGAATTAGTGAATATTTACTATTTACTTGGTACATATTCACTAACGTTTCAGTGGAACAATTTTAACTAATCTTTAGTGAATTTTTCACTAATTCAACTTTAGAGAGTATGTTAGTTATTTAAAACAGATTATTTAAACTGTAAATCTTAAAGAGGTAAACAGGGTTACTCTTTTAATTTTCTAAAATCATTTATGTGGTGAGCTTCTTTACAGATTATATAAAGTACCAATTTAAAATGTTGTTTTGAATGACAATTTAAACGTTCTATCTCTTGATTATCAAGAGGATGATTGATAGCCTCATTACCCGTCGAGTCTATGATGAAATTTGATTATTATTCAAACAATCATTTTCATTTCAAGGTGAAATTCAATATACAAATTCCATGGATTATTAATTTCTTATTTTGTCCGTTATAATAAATTCAACCTACTAATCTGTCCGCAAAATAAAGATTTATTTATTTATTTATTCACCAAATAAAATTTGCATGTGGTAAATCCGAAAGAAGTATACATTACATACTTGTACATAGGTTGGTACAATACTTACAAACTAAAACTTAATACTAAAACAAAAGATAAATATATTTAATTTATTTGCAACCGAATGAATCTGCGAATCGTGCGGAGGCACCTCACTCTGGCCTTTAATCCTCATTTACCTGCTTTGATTCTTCTCAGCACGTGCGTGCGCACTTATTAACCTCGTCATTTTTCTCTGCTTCTACGGCAGATTAACCGCAGCACTGACCATCCTCTACTTGGCAAAGCGAAAGGATGAGCCGCTAATTATTGTTAAGGAATTGGATTTCCTTGCGGGACTCCGACCGGTGGGATTTGGCTAAGCTAATTTTCTTAAGAAAATTTAGACGCTCAATTCTCTTCTCGACTTTTTGACCACGGAAATGGTTGATTTCCATCTACCCTATAACACGACGTGCATCGTCTTTTTTAGGGATTGAAGGGAGATAATCGTGGAAAAATGGAGGAAGTCAGCGGAAAGATGGCCAATCTCTCGCGAGAACGACGAGGTTCTTTCTCACCAGGTCCTCAGGGAATCGCTTCTTGACGTGGATATAGTTGATCTTGTTGAAAGGAATGTTAAGCGAGTGTGGAAAGATTTGGTATTTTTGACTTAGGGGTAGTCGAGTGTGGTGCCGTTTACTGCGCTTAATTGACTGTTTTGTGAACAAGTGACGCGGAGAAGAACTGAAAAATTAGGGAGTTCATAAATTATATTTAATTGTTTACGTCGAAATTCTTCTTTTAGAAAAATTGTTTGAACTATTATAACATCAAGTGCTGTTAATAATAATTCCTTGAGAA
Source organism: Torymus texanus (assembly GCA_036873485.1). Classification (NCBI taxonomy): domain Eukaryota; kingdom Metazoa; phylum Arthropoda; class Insecta; order Hymenoptera; family Torymidae; genus Torymus; species Torymus texanus. Next base: position 4,426 of record JAYJLV010108688.1, on the reverse strand, counting down.
TTTATTTATGAGGATTTAAACTCGCGTTAATTGATTTTAAATATTTTTAAATGAAAAATTTTCAAATAATTACTAACATAAAAATTTTTTAAATTATAATTCATTGTAATACATAATATTCATCAGTAAAAATATATTTACATTCACACATTATTGTAATTACAATAAGTAGTAGCTTTACTTCTCTCATTATAATTATGTCAATAAACATTAATTTAAAAAAACAATATTTACAGCTTGAATATTATCTAGCCAACACAAAAATACTGAAAATACAATGAATCTTCACTTTCCAATAATAACTTTGGAATTCCCAAAGTGACTAAAGACATCAAAGTGTTTACCTTTGTGTCTTCTCAAAATCCCTAAGGCTCTTCCACCGAAAAGTCATTCAACTCAACCTCTTGGCGACCCTCTATTCTCCTCCCTCACCATAATCCCCTCATAATCGTTAATTCGCTAAACACACTTACCCGCCTCTGCATGGGTCAGCCGTCCGCGCAAAATCAGTGCCCGCCCACGACTTACCCATACGACTTCAGAGCTGTATACAAACCACACAACAACGGCAGTGGCGGCATCCTTTGAGTAGCACAACTGCAAACCGCAAACCAATGGGCGTGCACCCCAGGGCAATTAGATGAGGGAGGACCAGCTTGAGGATTTTCTCCCGGCTCCTAATCCGGATGATCCGCACGCGCACGTGGGTCCTTTACAACAGAAGGGAGAGGACAAAGGATCGCGCGTAAGGAAGGCATTCCGATGGTGCGATTAAAGAGTGCATCGATTTCATTGTATTAAGGTGGGTATATAGAGGCGGTGGCGGCGATGGCAACGACGTAGAGAAGATCGGTGAAGGTGAGGGAGGGGAGAGAAGAACCGGTTCACGTAACAGGAGATCGACGGTGAGACGACGCGAACTGGACAGCTGCGGCTTTGTCGCGCGTGCGCGAGTTGTAGGTTCTCGCCCTTTTCGACGAGATACATGGATGTGGTACGATGGAATTATCGCGATACGGATAGTAAGCAAGTCCATGGTTGGTGTATTATTTGTGAGGAAGTATGTGACTGCGTGAAAAATATGGTGTTTTAGTCATTGTTGTTAGGGTTGACGAGTATAATGTGAATATTATACAGCCCTCCTAAAATTAGTACATTCCATTTTAGATTATAATCAAGCAAAAGTCCTTATACCTTGCAGTTTTCAAATCTCTTTAAGTTTTCGTTATTTATTCTGGTACTTATTTTGCTAGGAAGTATATCAACATTAATTAATAAAAAACTAATAAAACATAATTTAGTTGATTGAAGTATTAATTTTAGTTATTAATTTCATATTTCTCATTTAGGTAAATCAGAACTGTTCTTTAATTAGATAAGATAGAAAAGATTAGAAATTTAATAAACTTATATTTAATGATTACTTATATTTATATTTATATTACCTTTTCCCTTTTGTGTAGGTCTTGAAAATAAATAAACTGATGTTTAAATAATTGCACAGTTTAATGAATTGGAATGTTCACAATCGAATGATCTAGACTCGTAATTGTCTTTACAATCAGTATGAACAAATTATTGAAATTTATATGAAAACTGCTCCTATCATTGACTGGAGTGGTACGGAGTTCGCGATCTGTTGCATGAATTACAGTCGGTCGCTCCTTGTCTTTTATAATACAAACTTAATTTATAAATTTTACATAATTTGTTAATAATTTGTAAAGCATGATAAAATTTACAAATATTTAAATTGTCAATTTTCTTGCATTTGAAACATGACCCATTCGCGCTGAGATGACCGCGTGATGTCGTGTTTCATAATTGCAAACATCGTGTTTTTTACTCCAGAAAATTACTGATGTAATTGTATACGTCACAAAACGTAACAAGTATTATAGGATTAGTATTCGAAAACAAATAACATTATAACTTTTATGCGATCCTAGCAATAATTAAATATTTTAATAATAAACTTTAATGATAAAAGTATTTTATAATTGTTTTGTTAATATTATTTATGTTTACCTCGATTTCTGGTAGATATGTAAATAAATACAAAAAACAATTTAATTACTAACTTATGTAATTTAATACTAATTACTAGTTTATGGCAGTGTATAAATTGTGAATCCTTGAAAGTTAAAGAATATACTTTTATATATTTGATGATTAATTTCGGTTTTTATTTATATTACCTTTAATTAATTACACAGTTGTTGAATTGGAAATTTCGAAAAATCTAGGCTCGTAATAGCCTTTACAAGTAAAATATTCAATTTTATCGTTGGAATTATACAATATGTGCTTGATTCGCAATTTTTTATTATTGATAATTTATTACTTTATTGAAAATCTGCTCCTATTGTCGGCTGGAGTGGTACGGAGTTCGCGATCTGTTGCACGAATACTGATTTGCAGTCGGTCGCTCCTTGCCTTTTAAATTACAGATTTTGTTATTGTCAAATTTCATGATTTCTATCTCTGCAAATTTGACATTGAAATCTAGTTTCGTTAATATCTAATTTTAAGAAATAAGAATGTCAAGACAAAAGTTTGTTATTAACTTTAGTTATTAATTTATAGATTAGTTTAGTACTATAAGTTAATAAAAATAATAAATTCAACTACGATAATTAAGATTTAAGAAAATTTAAAAATAAGGACAACGATAAGAGGGATAACAGGAAAAAGGTCGTGAAAAAGAAAGAAACTAATATAAGATAAAAATAATTTGTTTTATTACAATTATTTCATAACCATATATACATTAATACAAAAAATGATATTTAAATAATAACATTTATTGCGCCAATTTAATATTTACAAATAAGATTTTCGCCGATAAAAAAAGATGTTCCCACACTGGTTCGGACAAAGGATATCCTCACACGCCAGTCCACATAGTTCTCCACCAGCGGGAAAAGTCTCGAAAGGCTGTAAAAATTACCACCAACGACATCACTGAAAAATCTCTAACGGACAGATTGTAAACTCTCCTTGAGGGTGGACTGGGCCTATACACCGGAGGAAGGCCCACACCATAGCATCATCCCATTGTCCAAATAGGGATGCCAGACTGCAGACATCGTAATCTGATATGGCAAAGTATTTAAAAAATTATTAAAAGATTATTAAAAAATTCAGAATTGCAATTTAATAATTTCTGTTTATCATAATCGTTGAATGATTCTAAGTTTGATTTTGTTTTGGGTGAAAGCAGAAGGTAGTCGTCTGCTGTCTAACATTTGTTCCACTTTTGAAGTTTGAACAACACCAAAGAGTGTTATGAAGAACTTCAAGTTATAGCAGATAATACACCATGGTTCCTCACACCAAAAACATATATATATATATATATATATATTAATAAAGACAGGAACACAAGTTAACTGCGATACTATCATTCGTCCTTACTATAAAATAGATGGAGATCGTGTTCAGGAGGAACATACTTCGAGGAGCTGATAGCTACGGAAGCTGGGATAAAGTTCTTGTTCCGGGCATTATAAAAATTACACTTACCGAAGAATATGCAAAAGTTAATCTGAATAAGAATAAAATACATTTAAGTTCAGGAACAGTTTGCAAATTCTCCGGTGAACATTGTATAGACATACAAGCTGGTTATACATTTTGGACACATTTTTCAAACGAAAATTGTCTTACTAATAGATATGATACTTTATACAGTTGTTAAGTCTTGAATTTGGGGAATTTACTCTTATATAATATTTGATGGTTAATTATATTTCTCATTATATTACCTTTTTACTGTTGACTTAGGTTCTTGAAATGAATAGCTTGCTGGTTAATCAATTGCACTGTTTATTTAGTTATAAAAGTTACAATAAAATGATATATAATCCCGATTAACTTCCCGATTTTCGCTATGTTCGATATAAGAGATATCGGCCTGTAGTTAGCTATTTCCTGTTTGTCATTGCCTTTGTGAATTGGTACCACTATAGCTTTTTTAAGTACTTCAGGACATATACCTTGTTCCATACATGCATTAAAAGTATGTGCAAGAGGATCCATTAAACATTCTGATATTGTCCTTAGCACCTTTGAACTAATTTTATCCTCACAACCTGCTGTGTCTTTCATGTTCTTTATTATTACTTCTATCTCAGTATAATCAGTTGGTTTTAAGAAAATTGATTTGGTTGTATTGGTGGCAGTGGTGCCGTATCTCCCCAATATTGTGTTATGGATTGAGAAAGTCTTTCCCCCACTTTACTAAAATAATTATTCATCTCATTAGCTATGTCTTTAGAGCTACTTACTATACTTCCGTTGTTTCCCTTTATATGATCAATACATGACTCTTGTTTATTTTTCCTCCTCAGTTTATCTTTTACGTAGTTCCATAGCTTCTTTTTATTTTGTCTAATTGTTTCTATTTTACTTTTATCAAACTTAA
>JAYJLV010108677.1:0-11449 GCA_036873485.1 Torymus texanus | reverse complement strand
TAAAATAAAGTAGTTAAGTTTGTGATTAATAGAAATCTTTTGCTGTTTTTATTAATAAAGTAAACACCAACCCTAAATATACTCCTAAATATAATTAAATATGCTGACAGATTTTTTAATACTGACGCAAGTGTTTATGTGCATGAGTCATTTTTAGGTAATTGGATATTCTCACAGGAATTTGTCGTCAGCAATTTTTGACCTTGACCTCAACTAGCGCCTGCGGTTGGGGTCAAGTTTGTTGTGACGGCCCATAGCGCGCGATATACTACTGTCTATTTTCTACTTATTCTTTTATTTCTCTTCCTTCTTTTTGTCCATTTTTATTTGTCCACGCTTTGATTTTTTATCTTTTTTGTCTCGCTTTCTCATAACATTATTGATACGCGAAAATTTTTTCAAAAGTTATCTTGCTAACCATGCCAACCAAAATCGGCATGCGACGCAGTGTAGTAAAAACACCGTTTTCTGAATTATCACTGGTCGACGAAATCGTGGCGATGAAGCGTGGGTCGTAACACGCTTGTTGCCTATAAACTCTCGAGACACAGTTGATTGAACTGAAGATGTCCAGGTGGAGCACTTCTTTTTCTATCTCTCATTGTATCATTGACCAAGTCAACAATGTTGGCTCCAGGTATCGGTTTATCGGGACGGTATAGATAATGTCTTTGTCGATGCGCTCATGGGTTTCCTCCTCCTCCTACTCCTGCTCATTACCGTCCAACGTATTAGAAACGTAAACGTACTGGTACCTATCGTCGGGGAAAATGCACGTTCGAAATCGATAATTATCCACGGTGCTTTGCTTGAAATCCAACAAGAGGTAGCCGAAAACTTCCGATGTGGCGTCCTGGTAAGCTTTTTCTAAAAATCGAGGATTTTCAGGATATACTTGTCTCTGGACACGATCTCGCAAATTCCTAAAGATTACAATGTACTGAGCGTCCAAAGATATGTCGCGTTGACCTTTGCCTTGATGGAAGATGTTTTGAGTGATAAAAATTACGCTCGAGTTGTTGTGATGACTGCCTTTCGTAAAGAGATTCATTATGGCTGCTCCAGAGTACGATTCGCGCATGAGGTCGTCGATGATGATAAACTTGGGCTTTGGATCGTTAAGCCAATCGGTGTTTCGCGGTAGACCTTTGCGAAATTCAACGTCTGTACCCAGATATCTTTATCCCGATTGCCATTCGCCGGAATAAAAAATAATTCATTCGAAGCGGATGCCGCTCAAGCCGTCAATGTATTTAAGAAATTTGCTAACAAATACTGTTTTACCGCAACCGGTTGGCCCACTCAACGAACAAGTCCACGGATGTTTCCAGCGCACGTGCATAATTCACACTGACTGGGCACTCTGAAACTAGTCTCATGAAGAGTTCATAACAGCGCCCGGTGCCCCCTCCCGCGCCCGGCCGCTCGCGAGTCTTGTGAGGGGGCTCGCACCTCGCCAAAACAGCTCTTTTGGTCTCGCTAAAAGTTTTATAAAAAAAGTAACGAAGCGTTCCAAATCAGATATACTTTAATACATAAAATCATATTTTCCCGTATAATATTAGACTATAATACAACTATTCATAGTGTACTATTAATAATAAATACATTATTATCCTTAGAATGTATTATTCGTAACTTCTTAGTGTAGTAATGAATAAATGATATATAAATCTAAAAAAGAATAGATAAATCATATTTCCCTTTCCTATTCTTGTAAGCGAAATCTTTGTAGAAATTTCTTGCGATATTTCTGCAGGTTTTCTTGCAGAAATATCTGTAGAATATCCATCAGACTTATTTCATACGACACGGTGTGCTTAAAGAATAAAGAAGTTGGACTAAAATGGATCCAAAATCTGCTAACGCAAAAAAGATTCTATATTGTTCGGTCATTAAAAATTAGTTGAATTTAACATCCTAGCTGCTTCATTTTGCAAGTTATGCTCATTTTAAAATTTATCTTAATTCTTTGTGAATGATTTCTTCAACATGCTTATAAATACAACCATCTGGAAACGAATAATAGAAGCATTATTTAAATTAACTTTTAAATTATGTTATACAGTACCCGCAGACTCTCTCGCGTAAGCCCCGGCGTGCGCGCAACTCGCCAACTCCGACAACTCAAAAGCTATACTTGCTGCAGCACCGGTAGTACCAAGTGGTGCGGCCGCCAAGCGGCGTCTCTCCCTCTAGAGAAGTATCGCCGCGAGGGGCATTACGCGAGTCGCCCCAATGCTACAGCACGTTTTCCCCCACCACTAATCCGCGCTTAATCGGAGCGTCACTCGGCTACTTGTGCAATATACTAGTACGAGAAAAGTTTCTCATAAATGAAAAATTGCAAGTCTTAGAAAAAATTGTTGTCAGAAGATTTTCATCTGAATAATGATAATCATCCTTTGAGTATTCAGGGTAACCCATTTTAATCGATGGATCCAAATATCTTCTAAAATACTTAATCCACAAAAAAAAGGTTCAGATAAAAATTGTTCAGGACAAAGGTCAATATTCAAGGTCATTTGAAGGTCAAGTTCATTTGAACCATTTTTTTAGGTTAAGTATTTTAGAAGATATTTGGATCCATCGGTTACCCTGTGTATAGATCATGCTACCTAACACTTCTTGATTTTGGAAAAGAGATTTTTAATAGGCAATAACAAACTATGCCTAATTATAATGATATAATGCTTAAAAAAGAGACGCAATCGATAACAAACGCCTGTAATTGTTTTATATGTTCTACAGCAACTTCTTTTGGGCACGTTAACTAACATAAATGTTTTACGTCGATTTAACAAAACTATACAAAGTAATCAAGTTTCAATATCAGAAGAAAATAAGAAATATCCAGATATTCTTCGGCTTTGTGGTAAATGTTTCCAACAAATTGGCAAAGGTGTAAGTCATGATTGTAAGAGCCCTAAATAAAATTTATTATAACTGGCTGAACAGCTTCATGAAAAAAATCAAGAACAACTCGTCAGCTATATAATAAAAAATAAATGTAATTCCGCTATTAATACAAATGAAAATACTGTAACTTTAACTTTAGCGACGGGTGGTCGAAAAAGAAAACTTATTTTTCACGATGACAAAAAAAACAATTATCATTCAGGGAAGAAAATCTAGATAATTTTCGAGTTAAAATAGGAGCATCACATAATAAAATGAGAAAAATTACAAATTTGCAATGTAGGTAGAAAATCTATCCCTAAAAATTACTATCAGCATATGTCTCATAAGTCAAAAGTATTGAAAGATATTAAAGTAGATTTTATAAAGTAGGTTTCTATGAATTTGACTGCAAAAGCACATCAAATAAACAACAACAGCCTGTTGTCTAAGCCGGCACTGAAGAATTGCTTAATTCGAAAATAGAAAATTAGAAGGAAATTGTATTGTTAGTGGCTGATGGAGGTCAAGATTTTTTAAAGATAAATTTAACAATTATTCGCCAAAGTCAACATTCGAAGATACTGAAAATGAGAGTAATGAGCTCAGTCTATATGATTCGGTCGAAGGTAAGAAAAGAGGACTGTACACTGAAGGTGTCAGTATTGATAAAACAGGTAAGCTTACTACTGTACATAAATTAATATTGATATTTGTAGTTCCACAAATAAAAGAAAGTTACGAAAATTTTAAACGTTTAGTTGATTTAACAAAACTGAATAATATTTCATTCAAATTCGGAGCAGATTTTAAGTTCTTGCTCATCCCTGTCCGTAGTATTTTTTTTTGTTTTTTGTTAATTACTTTAACAGGGAATTCTAAAGACAACAGCGATGATATCGCAGCAACAAGTTCAATCAATACTTCTAAAATAAATAATTATATGCAATTAAAGAAGTATGGAGATTTACGATCTGATTATCAAAAATATTGTCTTGCAGGTAAAAATAAAGTAATGAGTGTCATAGTTCAATTAGTCTTCCTCTTTTTTCTGATATTTATGTTTTACAAAAATGTGTTATACTTGAGTTTCATGTTTTACAGGGCTTTGTTAATTATTAGACACGACCGCTTCACGGGAGAGCCTTATATATTCACCAGAGTGAAAACTGTAACAGACCATAATGTAAACATTTAGTGAATCAAAAACATTTTACGCCAAGAATTAGTTCATTTGAAGTGATTCCTATGATGCATGTTATAATGGGCTACTAGCCAGGGCAACCTGCAGTAGGGTTATTCTAAAAAGGCTTTAAAACAAAACGGGTGTTATATTTTAATAACGATTATTTGAACAAATATATATTTCAATTAATTAATAATTATGGTAATGCCAGGAGGTGGATATGTCTTGGGTCGTTAAATTATAATTTGCTACAATTAACACTGAACATTATTATTATTATATAACGTTTATTAAGACTATTACGTAAAAAAAAGAAATATGTTTCTAAGAATCTTACAAAAGGTACGTTGAGCGCCAGCTGGGTCGCTTCCCAGCAATCTAACTAACCTATATTAATCTACGTTACGCGAGACGGGGATGCGCAATATGGCTAAGTCCACTAATGCGCGATATAACACCTTGCCGCGATAGAGCGAGACAAGGGACGCAAATTCAGGCGTGAGATCGCGAGCTCTTTTACCCTTAAACTAGGTTTCGGTATGGTCTCGATAAGGATGCGCGTTTCGGTAATCCACAACCACGTTTCGGCAGGTCGCGCAGATACGTTTCGACAATTTACAGCAACAACGAACGTTTCGATACTTAACAACGAAAAGAACGCGCCTCGACAATACGTCTAATATCTAGGTGACGACTAGAGTTAGACACGCACGCGCGAGAGAGAGACTACGTCGCGGGTACATGTGGCCAAGCCTAATCGCTTACCAGCCGGTAGCAGGCGGGCGAGTTCAACTGCTGGTGTACTCTACTGGTGTGGACTGGTGGCGGCAGGTACAATGAGAATACAGATGTCCTCTCGGTGGGCTTCTTCGTGACGAAGGAAATGGCGCAATCGAAGAATGGCGGTGTGAATTTTTGTTGTACACTTACGACTACTCGCAACTGCGATTCACACTGGAGTGGCCGAGCGCCCCGCGACGGCCGATCGCAATCACTCAATCCCTGCTCGCGAGCGCCACCACTCGTTCTTTTTCGTGTACTGAGTTCTCTTTCTCTCTCGCTCTCATCTGACATATGTGGTGGTGGCGCGTACGCTGTTGTTTACCTGCGTGCTCATACCGGTGTTCACGTGTGCAGTGTTGAGCGGGAGAAGTGCGGGTCCAGTGATCGACGACGAATGTGTACGAGGTTCTGCAGGCAAGGGGGACTTCAGACAGCGAACTTCACGACGACGAGAAGCAGCTTGGCTGACTGCCAGAAGAGGTTAGGCCGACCTCACCATGCGACTCTTCAGAGCACGGCTGTCTAGGTGAGATCAGTGGCCTTTATCTACTTGCTTCTCGCTCCTAGTCTTATGGTTGTCTCCGCTGTTGTTGCAGGACACAAGTAGACGCGGGAGAGGCTAATTCTCCACACAGCAGCACCTTCAAGCATAGCTATCTGCCAGTAGTCTATCTTCTCCTATGCCTCTTCACCTTTCCTTCAGCAGGTGGTGTCATCTTGATTCAATCAGCATGGCAAGGTAAGTTTAATTCCTCTAGCTACTGTTCTCTACAGCAATTAATCACATTATCTTGATGTATCAAGTGCTGGAGGCAGCGAAGCTGGGAGAAATAGTGGCGTCGATCCCCATTCTGGTCATGGTTGGCCAGTCGCTGAGCTCCCAATCCAAACTTCTAAGTCTTTCTTTACTGCTTGCTTGCCTCAGACTTATTCTCCTTATAATCAGTATGCTCAATACACTAATTATTTGTTTCTTATTACAGCTGGAACGCCATTCGCCTTCTGACGCCTCATCATGTCAGAAAGGTTTAGTATATGATAGCAGTGGCGCGGCCAGGACTCCCATCCTTCAGCAGGAGTTTCCGAATCTTCTCTTCTTCAGCAGAAACGAGCATGGGTTTAGCACTAGGAGCTCGCAATGCTCCTTTACAAGAGTGCCATCGTGACTAGGTAGTTTCCTATGTAAGTTGGTTAGCATAGGTTGCCTGCGGGTTGCTTGGGCCTTCTTCGACCAAGCACCTTTCTCTTAAAATAGGCTTTTCTGCTTACCTTGTAATGCTCACCGGTGTTGGTTACAATGTATGTACATATGTGTTTAAGAATTACAGAATTTATGTGAGAACATGCTGTGGGTGTTGTAAATAAATTTGAGTTTGACACAAGTTAAGCAAAAACTTTACAATATATTACAAATTGGTATAATACAAGGTTATACAATAATTAAAATTTTGAATTAAATGAGTTTTATAAATAACATTTGCTCACAGGCAACAGGCATGCTTGTGTTGAAATTACAATTATTTTGTTGAGAGTACGAGTGTGTCTAAATAATGTGAATTCCCTTCGCAGGGGAAACTAACCTGATTTCAATAACGAGGGTTGCCGAATTGAGTTTTGCCGTTATAATAAATTTCCAGTCAGTGACTAATCATTACACAGTTAAATCCGCGAGGTGCTGCCGCACCGTGGCAGCGTCATGAGTAAGCGAGCTGTGCGCGCAACCGGGCGAGTTTCAAAATGTATAATTCCCAAACAATTTTTCACGGACCTCATCGAAATTTTGACCAAACACTCGTCTAATTATGTGGAGGACTCAATTTCAATTACAGAAAGATCCATAGTGTGAGTCTCGCAAACGAGAAGCTACTGGTTCTCTTCAAGAATATCAGCATCCGCCTGCTCTTGCTGAAAAGCACCAAGAAATTTTAAGACCTATATACGAAGATCTTACAAGAGATGATTTATTAAAAAGATGCTTAGGTGGCAACGCGCAAAATAATAATGAAAGCTTTAACAAGTGCGTGTGGGCAATTGCACCTAAGCATGTATTCACGGGCAGAAAAACAGTTGAAATTGTAACCAAAGTGGGAGCATACATGTTTAATGAAGGATTCACGCCAATTTTGAAAATAATGGAGGTAAAATAATGGGCATCAAAAATGGACTGAGAGCTCTTCAACAAGCTACACAGTGCGACGCTGAGCGCTTACACGCGACGACGCACCACAGCTCGGGTGATACACCAGAAGGCAGAGCAAACAGAAGAGAGGCCAGGATGAAGTCAAATGCCTTCTATGAAGAAACTGAAGGAATTCTCTATGGTATAGGTATCGCTGATTAGGTCTAAACATGATTTTGTTAAAAAAAACTTTAAACGCGTTTTTCTCAAAACCACTTCTTTTGGTTAGGACACGATTTTTCAAAATGTATTCAACAGATCATTTCGAAATTTTTACTACGTCTTCGTCACATGTACGGCTATCGCCGGAACTAGAATTATGTAAAAATTTCAATTCTAACTATATTTTTAAATTGAAAAAAGAAGCAAAAAAACACGATTTTTCGAAATATTTTTAACAGCCGACATTTTGTTATTTTTGCATAAACTTAATTATCCTAGTTCCGGCGGTAGCCACAGCCCTACTGAATCGAAATTTTTTTAATTTTGTATTTCAGATGATTTTTTGCTTCAAAATCATGCCCGCCATCAACATCTGTTTTTTGAGACGTTCAACGGTTGTTATAATTGTACATAAATAAACAATGTAAGATTTAAAAAAATTAATTATTTCATATATTTTAAGAGTGCCTTTATCAAAACCAAAAGGATTCATATCGATATCTATTATAAAAACTATAACAAAAGTTTATAATTATATAGCTTAAATTTTAAGTGTGTAAAGTGGTATGAACCCTTAAGGATGCCGTGTACAAAATAATTTTGAGTGTAAATCCAATACATTAATTTGCTAAAACAAATTAAATCAAAGCGTTTATATGTAAATCATTTTTCGCTACGAGCAGTATTTTACATTTTAACAGCGAAAGACGGCTAAAAACGTGAAAAATGGATCATTTTCGGCTTTAACTTCACATTTTACTTTAGACAGAAACATTAAATACAAAAGTTGTAGATAATAATAATAATACAAAACTTTTCTCTTTTGAACATTTTCTTGTACAATCCATTTCTTATGAGGGAGGTTCATAAAACCGATTTTATGCGGCTAAAAACGTCAAAAATAAGCGATTTTTGGCTATAACATAACATGGTTCGATTTTACACAAAAAAGTTGAACACAAAAGTTGTAGATAATGATATAACAAATCTTTTCTCTATTAAACTTTCTTTTTTACAATTAATTCCTGATGAACTAAGCTCATAAAATCGATTTTAAACTGCTAAAAATGTAAAAATTGAACAATTTGGGGTTATAACATGACGTGGTTTGACTTTAGATAGAAACGTTATATATAAAAGTTATAGATTATGATGACAACATTTTTCTCAATTAAACTTTTTCTTGTAAAATTAATTCCTGATGAACTAGGCTTATGGCCAAAAATGTCAAAAATGAACAATTTTGGGCTATAATGTGACGTGATTTGACTTCAAACAAAAACGTGAAATACAAAAGTTGTAGATAATGATATGACAAAACTTTTCTCTGCTAAACATTTTCGGTACATCCACAGGATTTTAGTTTATACAGAAATTGTAGATAATTAAACAATTTTTTATTATTATTAGTATTTGAAGTGTTGTATTTTTTGCTCTGGTTAAAATATGAGACGTTTCGCCTCAACTCTTCCAGCGCAGCGCGCCAGCGTCAATTCATGCTATTTTCAATTCGTATTTAGGATACTAATATTGATCTTAAAAAGAAGTTTGAACCGTCTATCCAACGTATTTTTTTCTCACGTTTCCAGTGGCGTAGGTAGATTTTCCGAAATTTTCCATTTTTACCATTAAAAAGTATAAAACATGCTATATCCCGAAAAATTATATTTTTAATATTTTTTTTTACCCTCTAGATCGAAAGCTGAGCATTTTCTACGTAAGATAAGATTTTTTCTTAACTCAGGCATGAAATAGGGCCTTTCTCTCCTGTGAAAGTAGGAGAGAAAATTTCGCATTTCGAGCGTATTTTGTGTAAGTGGTGAGAAATATCCATTTCTCACTTGTTTTAGGTGAGAAATGAAAATTTCAACTGCGTTATATACGACTCGAATTGCCCAATCCTGTTTCCGACTCACAACATAAAAAAGGCCCTTTCCTACCTTCGTTAAAAAAATATGGTGTGTAACACGGGAATAAAAGCTATTTCTAGCGAGGGTGAGGTGTTCAGCACGAGTCGACGTCGAGGGCGCCCCTTGTTGCACAATGTACTATTTCCAGAATTTGCTCAAATGTTTTCCTTCGAGAAATAGAACGCGAAAGAGTAGGCGCAGCACAATTTTAGCGCGTGGCACGGTACGCGAGTCAGGATTTGAAGCGGGCGTAGCCCGCGCGCCGTATTTCGCGCTAAAATCGTTCTGCGTCTATTCTTTCGCGTACTATTTCTCGAAGGAAAACATTTGAGCAAATTCTGGAAAAAATCTTATCTTACGTAGAAAATGCTCAGCTTTCGATCTAGAGGGTAAAAAAAAATATTAAAAATATATTTTTCGAGATGTTTTATACTTTTTGATGGTAAAAGTGGAAAATTTCGTAAAATCAACCTACGCCACTGGAAAGCTGAGAAAAAAGTACGTTGGATAGACTGTTCAAACTTCTTTTTAAGATCAATATTAGTATCCTTAATACGAGTTGAAAATAGCATGAATTTCGAGGATGAGCTACTTTACCGAACGCATTGCGGTAGCAGCAGGCTAATCCAGGATCTGCGCAATCCGCACTACGGCCAGGTGAATCTCGAGCCAGAGGACTGCGTGCTGATTGGATCTAAGTGATGCAAGGATCAGGACAAGATTTCGATGAAGCCACAGATTTATTACCATCGGAGATCGGTTCTTATGAGGATTGGAAGCTGCAGGGTTTGCAGAACTCCCCACATGGACATACTCAGACCGTATAATGATGATCCATACCGTCCGCAACGATTAGCATGTGGTCAACATAATGACTGAAGATAAATATAGACGATGAAGAGTACCGCGGTGCGATGGTGTGGGTGGATGGATGGACGAATGAATGATATATGTTTATCTAGATGGATACGCCCTATTATTGTTAATATCACTAGTAAATGATTTATACTTTGACTTATTTTTGGGAAATTTTCTTTATTAATAGATTCAGTCAGATAATAAACCAAATTTTAAATGATAATTAAGGTGTGTCTTTGAGCTTTCAACAACGGCTCGTGAAAATAATTTTAAATAATGTAGATTCGAAGATGAATAGAACTGATAAAATGTAAACTGTGATATGCAATAAAAGGGAACCGTGCAATGGCTTATGTTTGGTGTAGGTGAATTTTTAATCCAACAAATCCCGCATCTGCTTCACAGTTAGGACCGTAATTAAGGTTATGTTTGTCCATAACGAAAACATTTATTCAAGTGAAGTCATCATCAAAAACTTTAATCAATTCAATACTAGATAAGTATAAATAATCTGAATACAAATTACATGTGTGAAGGAATGGATACTTTGTGGTTTCTTTTTTCCAGATTTACTTAGACTCTAGTATTTTCCTGCTTAGGTGACATCCAAATTCTTGATTAAAGAAGCACATTATGATGTATGATGTAAATCCTACAACTAATTAATAGCTGTAGCTCCTTGCGATAATAGCTCCTGTATAGTAAGTTTATACTTTTTTTTATTATTACTTTCTTTTTTCAGTTCATCGTTCTTTCCTAATAATTAGCTTTCTTAATTTTTTTCTTGTAATAATTAATCAATATATTTCCCCTAATATCTAATGTATTACAGCTTTTGAATATCTTTTTTTCCATGCGGTTTGCTTTCATAATTTTAAAATAGATTTATTAATCATCATTTCCTCTTTATTCATGTTTTTTGTGAACTTTTGAATATTTTAAGGGGGGGGGGCACCTTTATATCCCTTCCATCAAAATGATCTATAAAAGAGAAATTTGAATTATTAATAAGATTTGTAACTAATATACTAAAAGTATGTTACATTTACATAATACAATAAATCTACTTTGTCCCAATATATGGACATTTCAAAATTTAGGCTTTGGCGTAACCTACAGGTCCATGGACGTGATGGATTTTAATCCGGTCGGGCTTAAATTATTGGTATTTTATGTAGTTTAGGGCTGAAGAGTTGTACGTATGAAAATTATTTACTTATAAATGTAACATACTTTTAGTATATTAGTTACAAATTTTATTAATAATGCAAATTTCTGTTTTACAGATCATTTAATGGGACGGATTTAAAGGTTTCACCCCCCCCCCCTAAATCATAGCAGAATTTCTATTGTGTCAACTGACATCAAATATTTTCTGTTAGAGATAACTCTGTATGTGTTAAAGCAGCCTTCCCCTATTTTTTCATTACTGCATTCAACAGGATAAATGAGTTCATACTGCATGGACCGTAT
>JAYJLV010108646.1:5000-11452 GCA_036873485.1 Torymus texanus | reverse complement strand
CTGAGTGGAAGGTACTAATTGAAATCCTCAAAAGTCAGTGTTCGTGCCTTGGAATTTTGAGGTTGCTCCTCAAAAGTGTGTGTGTGTGTGTGTGTGTGTGTGTGTATATACACACACACACACACGTGGGAACGATTGCTCGTCACGCATCAAGACTCGTCCGTCCTCCCAGGCGTCCTTGCTCCCTCGTGTCAGTATATAGCGCGCGGGCAACGATGCAGACAGAAGAGAGAAAATGAGTCGTCGACCGGCTTTCATCGATTTCTCGCTTCCGCTTTTGTGGGCACTATATACGTCGCGAATTTTCTCTGCGTCTCTTTACTTTTTCCCTGATCCTCGCTTTCTTGTCTTATTTTCAGCTATATGCGCGATCTCGTTAGAGGAATAGGCGGTGGACCCTCGCACGTAGTTGGTTGGCTATGACGTATCGAGGACTTTTTCCGGACCGTCGAATCGAACTGTACTATTTCGGGAATGCGCGCAAGCTGTATATATTATAGATTTTCGCCGACGCTTCAGATTCACCGAGGGCTGATGTCGTTTGATTTCTTGATATGGATGGATTACGTGAGAACGTTTGCGTGTCCCAGATATATATATTTCGGTGAATCGCTTCAGTGATAAAGTGTAAAGGCGTCGTTGTTGATATATATATATATATATACTGTATAATAATGCAAAAAAATATCTGTTTCGCAATTTGGAACAACTCGTCGTTATTATATTAATACTCGTATATATCTTCCGCAAAGTGGTTCAAGGTTAATTAAACTTATATTCCCCGGGAGTAATTGTGAAAAGGTCCAAAATGCGATGGAATTACAAAATTCTACTGTAATGGGGTGCACGCACGTCGTAGCGTTGGAAAGAAAAAATTTACGCGCTCTTCTGACCAACTTCGCCTTGTTTGCGTGAACAAAATAAACTTTCCGGATCCAATTTGTACTGACCATTATACACGCTCTTGCTTCAGTTCCACCTGTAACGCGAACGGCAGAACGCAGTATTAGGACAATGGAATAGTAAAATGATTAATCTATGAATTTTCTGTTTTACAAATGAATAAAGTAAATTATCCGTATTATAAACAAACAGAACATCATGTAACTTTTATTTATTCTTATAGTATTTTACAATAATCAATAACATCTGTGAATAATATTCGATGTAAAAGCTCGCGTGAATGTAGCATAAATTGAAATATACTCAAGTATATACATATACATAACACACAATTTTTCATTCTACATTCGTTATTGACATCGCTGTATGGAAAAAAATTCATGAAAATCAAATGAGTTCTATTTTAATCAGTGCTCGCGCTAACAAGAACCACCGATCGATAAAAGCTTATACATTTTCCAGTTACGAGAACACTAAACGCTCGAAATAATTATTCACTCGAGACTGCACGCAGTGACGGTATATAGCAGCGGCCATTAACACCTTCGTCGATAGTCCACGAGAGCACGCGCGCGAAAAAAACTCACGGGTCAGCGACTTCCGTAGCACCACTATACCTATGCACATACATATATAACACACAGTCGACTTTTTTTCCCCACGAAGAAATAAAAAACCGAGTAATTAGTGCAGAATTGAAACTGCTCGAATAAGCACGACGGCGAGAGATAATCGAATGAGTGTCGATTAATTATATGTGTTATGTATCGGTCTATACACGATAAGCACACACACACGCGCGTATGAGAGAGCTGCTATACTCTTCTTTTTTTTACACTATTCAGCTTTCGCTCGAGTATACTTTACGCCTCGAGATTAGGCGCGCGAACGGTGCACTTGTAAGCGCGTATGCGCGTACATAGCCGACATACGTATATATATACACACAACGAGAGAGAGTTGCAAGTAGGCTGCTCGAACTAGATCATACGGAACGATTCGCGTGCAACTCTACGTATATAACTGGAGATTTGCAAACAACGGCAAAGTCGATATCCCGCTTGCGCGCGCGCGGTCCAGTACATCTCTCTTATATATGCACGCCGCCACGGCTTTTCGGATACTGCACGCGGGACGAGCAGTTTCCGCGTGGACGTAGGTACGTATATATACGAAACGGGTCACCTAATTCTACGCGTGGAGCTAACTCGACTGCTGTAGCTTTGTATGTCATATATATATACACACGGGCTTGCCCAGCAGATTCGCAAACTAACTACGATACTATACCGGCTGGGTAAGATCACGCGCACGAAATAATTGGCGAACCGCCGGTGTGCCGCCTAAACTTTGGGATGTTCGCGCGTATGCACATACTCGAGTGAAAGTTGAGATCAGTCGATCTTGCAGTTGAGATGAGAGTATAGGCAACTTCGCAAGTTGATCAGAATGATTAATTTCATCGTATATGTTATATACGCCGTGGTAATTGGAAACACGCGCGACGGAATTCCAGTTTTCAGTGTATAGAGAATATGTTGTTGTTGTCAAAGAAATTTATGCAAATATATAATATCTCTTCGGTATAGCTTACGTAAAGGTCTAGAATATATATATATATATAGTCATCCGCGCTTCTGGCGATAAATTGGTTTTAATCATCGTTTCCTTAATAAAAATTCTACATTCGCAGAAACAGTTATGCGACTATATACGTGCATGCATATTGCATGCGGCACTTTTCATTCGAATAATACTGATAAATTACCATTAAATTATTGATTTTGTCCTTTATTCTCAGAGTGATTCATCGTTTGATATAATAACATTGTCTGGCTGGAAATAAAGTTGAAAACAAAACAATTACAACTGAATTGTTTATTTATTTTTATATACATTATTGAATTTTACAACAACAGCGCGTTATTTTCATAAAATTATGTCAGCAACAGATTAAAAAAAATCGATTCCTCCCCATAGTTTGCCGGGCGATATATTAATCCGTATAGCTCGTAAGCCTCGATTAATAAAGGTAATCCGATTAATCGCAGGCCATTAGCCTTAATCATGTCGTGAGCTCGCATACACACGCCCACATAACTTTGCCCCGTAAAAGCGCATGAAATTCCCGTTGAAAGGTGGTAAAAGAGCCTATAACCCCTCGTATGCATGCACACACACGCAAGTTCGAGCTGACCACGCACACATATAATATAGGTGTGTGTATATATGTATATAAACAGCTCTAGAAGCTGTACGCGAGCGATCGCACATGCGACCTTTCCCCTCCGCGTCCCATAATGTTGCTTTGACCCCCTTTTACGCACGTGACCGGGGAAGTCTCTCACGCGTGTCCTTCCGCCTTTGACGAGGTTTTATTAATATAATTGGATTATACACCGGCGCGACGCCGCCTAGTTTGCACGGAATATGAGACGAGTGAACGTGTGTGCAAAGAGTGTTGGTGAGAGAGAGAGAGAGAGAGAGAGAAAGCAAGGCTGCACACCTCATGACGTGAGAGCTTCCGGTGTATGCGTGCGCTCGCAGAGTATATAGGCGTAGAAGCGTAGCGAAGAATGGCTCGTTTTCGAGACGGCGAACGGAAAAGTAGTTTATGAGTACGCGTATAAAGTGGTCGATGGATGCTTCGGAGGTAGATTTTTCGTGTCTCACGCACGCGCTACTTTCCAAGAGATGAAATTCAATTTATGCGCGTGGCTACTCACGCTTTTAGAGGATCGTGGGAGTTTAAAAAATGTTCTGTGAATTAAAAATTAAAAAAAAAATGATGAATTAAAAACTTCTGAATTAAATAAGAGCATCTGAAAGTTTGTTTTCTTTAGATTATGGGAAACAAAAGGTTTTTTAGGAGCTTTTAAACCGAGTTTCTGTGAAATTGTGAATAGCCATTACGAACTAAAAGATGAATTTTAAAATATTCCCGGTGATTACGTTTTTAGTAAACATGTAAATTACAATATGAAAAATTAAAAATGCACAAAAAGTGTTGGGAACCATAAATAATAATAAGATTCGGATGATTATTATGATGTAAATGCAAACATAAAATACCTACGAATTCATGCTATTGTGAAATTTATATATAATTTTACAAGTAGACAATCATAAGCTTATAAAGTAGTTCCAAAGTTGGAACGACTGCCGTCAGCCCAAGACTCTATGTAATCCTCATCAGATCATAAACTCGTAGTTCGACATTAAATTAAAACACAAGTTCATTAATTTGTCAGTATAAAACGGAATAATTAAATAGTTTTATAATATACTAAATCTAAAGTGCATTTTCCTTTAATCAACAGGATTTTTATATAGAGATATATTGTAAAAGTGATGGAGGTTCAATCTGTCTAACCACTATATTATAGAGTTTCATAATTATATTACAATAAGTTACAACTTATTTGTTATATTAATTCAAAATAAGCTGTATCAAGCGATTCTTAATTCTATATCTAAAACTAATATATCAATTCTCTAGGAACGATAATATATACAATAAATACTTAATCGCATAACCTTTAATATGCCTCATGTTTAACTTATAATATATTTATGTTTATATTTCAATGCAAATCAGTAAATGAAATTACAACGATTTGTCTTAGGGAAACAAGAGCACGACAAATACTCAAAATAAAATTTTGTTTTGAATATAACTACACGGAGAGAAATGTTTGAGAAAAATTACTATACTGTATTGAAACCGGGGGACAGACTCGCATTATCAAAAAATTACTGATAAAAATTTACTGATAAATTTTTTGATAATGCGAGTCTGTCCCCCGGTTTCAATACAGTATAGTAATTTTTACTCAAACATTTTTCTCCGTGTACTTCCTCTGAAATTTATGATTAACTCTCATTTAGTATCTTTTAATTAAATCATATATATTAATATCAAATTCGTTGTTCTGTGAGTTACAAAATTAATATAACATTATTTTTCAATGGAAATTCTAAGGCGTACTTTTCTATTTTTTGTAGATCGTACTGAATTCATAATCTAAAAAAATTGCACCCAACTATACTGTCGCTAACACCAGTTCGAAATCCCCTAGACGTTACATTTAACAGGAATATGCATGCAAATATAAGCTATGGTAGTACACATTCTCCAGACACCATTACAATGACAAATTACAGTCGTGAATTGTCTCTCTTGTGTTGGCACTAGACATGCATATTCCAATTTGGTTTATATATGAACTGTTAACAGAGTGTCAACAGTAGTTATATCTGAGAAATAATTGTTACATATAAAAATTTTGCTTATACCTGAATCAATTTCAAAAACAGTCACAACGGATGATTAAAAGCGACCTATTTTTTACATAAATTGCATGTCAAGCATTGCTTCTGATTCATAGTAGCTGTATATCTACGTTTGATCTAATTTTTCATTTCCCGGCAAAATTGTCAATATGATGGAACGAAATAAAGTATTTATTTGAAGGAGATTTATGACATTTATAAATTCCAGGTCATTTACGAAGAACTTTACAAGTTGCAGTTGCAACAGACTAATAAGCACGATCAAAGCTTTGATATAAAGGCAGAATTTTCTTACTATTTCTCCATTTCCAACTTCTATCATGATAATACACTTTTCGTAGTATTAAAAGACAATAAATCTTTATGCAAAAATAATCCTTGCTCACGTCCAGTAGGTGTTATAAATTTACTGCTCAAATTTAAAACTTTATTGTGTGTTCAGCAAGTGCATATCATGCATGGGAAGATAGCTGACAAAAAAAGTAATTGAATTCTGGGTTATCTTTTTACTTGAGTGTAATTAACTTTTAATGAAAAAACTTTAGGCAATCAAAAACTTAAACTAACGAAGTCAATCAAGGTAATCCGATTATTTGTTAAAAACTTGTTTCGTCAAATAAAAAATAACTCAATTTATTAAATAAAATAATTCACTGTTAAAAAACAATTAAAATCTTCCAATTCAACCTAAATTTTGTAAACAGTAGTTTTTGAATAAAATTATGTTATAATAAATTGTTAGTAAAAGTAGAGTTATTGTGGAATTATTGTAATCCAATTTTAAAGTATTATTAGTTGGGCGTATTACTTTAACTCCAAATCCAAATATAATCTAAAATTATAATATTTTTTTCTATCCTGATATTTAAAAAAAACATGTCAGTTTTGTCGATAATTATGTATTTCATATATTGTCACCAAGTTCAACCTTATATTACGATATTATATCTGATTCAACAAGATATTTTACACAAATATTCATTGTATAATACAAAGCCTACCCCATTGTATATACTGGAACACAATACTAAGCGTGTAATATAAAAAATCTTTCGTATCATAGTGAACTCACAACCTGAGACCGTTTATCCATTCATTTCTTCTGAAATGCCATTGAAATTTTAACTGCCATCCAAAAAACGCTTAAATTAATTGCATAATTCCTACCAAAGAGCCCTATTACAAACTATCGGTCGAACGATAACAGCTCGGCTATCCGGTCTAAAAAGCGCTCTGGTCCCATAAAATCAAACTTC
>JAYJLV010108635.1:0-11452 GCA_036873485.1 Torymus texanus | reverse complement strand
AGTTTGCTACATATATGCGGTAGATTAGTCAAACCTAACAACACAGCTGTTACAAATACAAAACTCGTTAATAATGCAATTTTCCATTTATTCGAGGAAATCAGATATGAACTAAATGCTACAGAGATAGATAAAGGCAAGAACATCGGCCTAACAACTCTTATGAAAGGATGGATCTCACAAAATCCTACTCAGAGTTTTGTCATCGAAAATGCCGGCTGGATTGACATGGAAGAGACGCAAAAAATAACGGCGATGCAGGTTATATCAGTGTTTCAATTCCTCTTAGTATGATTTTCGGTTTTTCCGGGGACTACCGTAGAGTTGTCGTGAATGTCAAACATGAACTCGTTCTCGTGAGGTCGAGAAATGATCTAAATGCGGCTCAATAAACACCTACAGCGGGAGTCAATCCGATAGTCTATGAAAATTTCAAAATAGAATTAACTAGAATTGAATGGCTTATGCCATACATAGTCGCATCGAATACTAGTAAAATTCGTTTACTCGATTTCGTAGGGAAAGGACGTCCTATTTCTATGAGTTTTCGTACGTGGGAGTTGTATGAATACCCTCTCGTCCCTACTACTTCCAGACATGTGTGGACTGTGAAAACATCCAATCAACTTGAGAAACCGCGTTTTGTCATTTTAGGCTTTCAAACTAATCGAAAAGATCAAAAAGCAGCTAAAGCAAGTAATTTTGATCACTGCAATATAATTAATGTAAAACTTTTTCTAAATTCTCAATATTATCCATACGGTAATCTCAACCTCCACGTAAATCGCAATCAATATGCTATATTATATGACATGTACGCCGATTTCCAAAATTCTTACTATGGTAAGGATGCTGAACTCATGTTGAAAAAATTGTAATATCTCCCTTATATGCCTTTGATAGTAATAGATTGCTCAAAATAGAACGAATCATTAAAGGGCGCGCTCCTGTAGATGTTCGTTTGGAATTTGAAGCAAAAGAAAACTTCCCTGCTGGAACAGCAGCCTACTGATTGATATTGCATGATCGTTTAATTCAATACAGCCCAGTCAGTGGGGATGTGAAAAAATAGTATAATAAAAACTATACTGAAAGTATTCCCGAAAAATAACAGAGAAGTACAAACGTGAAAATTTCTGGTGAGAACTTTGCTATCATGGATTATCGTGGAATGGTGGTGATTATGAATATACTGAAATCGGAAAAATACTTCAAATACTATGGCCCGGACACCGAAAAGAACGAGATGGAATCAGCTAACTTTGACAAGAAAACATTCCTCTATTCACTGAAAGAGGCATCTGTCAAAGGTACAGTCGAGGCTAAGGCTCAAAGCCTCTCGCGGGCCACCACAGCGGCATGTGATGCCTCAATGTCCATGAAGACAAATCATCGCAAACGCCTACTAGTCTACTGGTGGAACAAGAACATTGCGGTGATACGCAAAGAGTTCCTTTGTGCTAGGAGACTGCACCAAAGAGCGATTCGTGGACCGCGGTTTAAAGAATTAACCACCAGGTATAAGTAAAAGTGAAAACAGCTCAAATACAAAACGGTCATGAACAAAATCAAACCCAGAGGCACAAAAGCTCCAACTTGTCCAACCTTCCTGGACAAAGTGGTTCAACATTTGTTCCTAGAACACGGGGTACGACAAGCTAGCACTGGTCTGAATCAGCTGGGTGACAGACCATGCCAACACGGGGACAGATGGAGCGCGACCATGAGAGCAACGGCGATGGATGGAGGTCGAGGAATCTCTGAAGGCACAGCGCACAGTGTGTTATCGTTAGCGAACTTTTCTCTAAATCAAATATCTCGAGAATGAACAGAGCTTGTGCAAAAAGCCAAAAGCGATTTTAAAAGTTATTTAATTGTCAATATAGATAAACTAAATTAAAACATTAAATATTATTTTTCAGTGTTAAAAAATGCATATAAATATACCATTATTTCATTTTTTTAACTTCTTTGGATTACTAAAAGAATAATATAAAAAATAATTTATGCTTGTAACATTTTCTTTTTTTATATCATATATATCATCTTCTTTTATTAAATAAAAAACTTATTTTCAAATTTTGTTATTTTTGTGATGCTCAAATTGAAATAGGACTCGGCGGAGAATCGAACTCCGGACCTTCCATTTTCGCGACGGGTGATCTCTCCACTGAGCTACCGAAGCCGATGCACATCTTTCCTCGACTCGTCCTCATATGTCTCTCGATGCAACTTGATCCGCCTTCGTCACGTTGTCCTCACTACGAACACGCAACAATTTTCTAAAAACATTTTCTGAAAAATACTCATTTTTGTATTACTGGATTACTGTAAATTGGAAAAGATCAATATTTTTTCTATTTTTTATGAAAACTATCTAGGAATTGATAATTTTTTGGTGTATTTAAATTCAGCAGTCCAAATTCTATAAGAAATTAAAAAAATTAAAATATGGTATATTTAGATGTATTTTTTAATACTTGACAATAATTTTTAATGTTTTAATTTATTTTTCCTATATTGACAATTAAATGACCTTTAAAATTGTTTTTTATTTTTTGCGAAAGCTATACTCAGTTATCTCGCAACTATTTTTGTATCGTCAAAAACTTACGATTTGTTAGAATTATAATTAAGGATTGGATATAGCATCGGTAGTTGGTATATTTATCCTCAGTCGATACACCAGATCACAGTGTCTGACGTTGTAACAGCTATGGATGTTCTACTAGTAGTAGACTAAACTTAGTTTATTATAACTTTTACATTTGAATGATTTTACATATTCAGTATGCTTTTACATAGGTAAAATTGATGATTATTTTAGAGTAGTTTGTACACAAATCACATTATTCGATCTGTAAGAATGAAGTATTTGTCAAATAGGCTAATTTTATACTCGTATTAAATACATAATAACACTACTGCAGCGCCATCCGTGAATATGTACAATATTGTCTTATGTACTACTTATAAGAAAACAATTAGAATAGAAGCGTTGAGAACATACGAGAATATTCCAGAAGGCACTCGTAACGATAGTTGCTCCTATCACAGAGATAAGATAAAGCCACATGTAGAAGACAAGTCAAGTCTCTTAGTAAAGAAACTTCTGGATTGTTCGCGTCCGTTCTCTTTTCAAATAAAATACAGTTAGCGTTGAAATAACTTTTAGGCAAGAACAATGAAATGTGGAATAGCTTAAATGTTATGAAAATTAACTATAACATATCTTAGTTTTCAGATAATAAGCTAATAATAACCGAAATCTATATAATCCTGTAAAACTTGTGTATTTTCTTATGTATTTGCCAAGTTTACTTATGTACCATTATTTCCGCATCATTAGTTGTCATAAATAATACTAAACACTGTAATAAATAAACGTAAGAACAGCAGAGATCGAAGGCTCTAGAACTTGCGAGCGCGCCAACGGTCGAAGCGATAGTGAAATATCATATAGCGCAGCCAGACGCTGAGATCAGTAGCCGTTGCACAACTTTTCCCACACAGCGAACCAATGAGAGCATATGTATGACGACTCTACCAGCCAATCACAGGACGGCTCTCTCGCAATGAATGAGCCTATATAAGAGCGAAGGAGCGCCAATTAGCTAGTCTCGCGCTATCATTTGAACTTATAATTCGTATCGTGCGTAGCTTTGTAATATCGAGACTCCGGCTAAACACGTATGTGTATCTTTCCTATATACCACAATATTCACAATAAAGTACCTTTGTGTTTATTAAGTATTTATTACTTACAGTTATTGTGCCTTAACCTATATGCTTGAAACCGTGTGTTTGTCTTCGTCTTGTGCTCTTCAAAGTACAAGTTTGAATTTTCGTTTATTTCGTCTATCGGCAGATAGTTCGCCGTATTATTGATTGTTTGTTTCGTCTATCGAACGATAGTTCGCCGTATTATTGATTGTATATTTCATCTATCGAAAGATAGTTCGCCGTATTATCCATTGATTATTCCATCTATCCAAAGATAGAGGTCGCAACTATCGGGAGACAGTTTTGTTATATTGTTAGTTTGTTATAAAAGCCCGGAGGTCATTTTATAGCACTACGTGAAGTAGTTAGTATTGGTATAAAAGTGTGTGTGTGACAGCCTCCAGCGCCACCGTTTGTAATCAGTTCATTAGTACCAGAGCCGTTGGAAACCTCTCAGTAGCTGTTCAACATGAGAGCAGTCGACATCTGGGCTACTACTTGACGTCTCAATAGTTCAGAGGGCGCAACTTGTCTCCTTCAGCAGTCATTGGAGACTTTGGCTTTAGAATATAAGGCAACGGAACTTCACACATCCTTTTCGCCTGGTTGGTTTGCTACCATCCACCAGGACAGAACACATATTTTATTTCTATGCACAGACACTGTGCATAGAAATAAAAAAAATAAACACGTCAAGTAGCTCTTAGGCTATTAGTCTTTATGATAAGCAACCAGGCTACAACGTAACAACTCATTCTCGAGATAATTGGTTTAGAGATAAGTTTGCTAACGATAGCACATTGTGCGGTGCGTGGTCAGTGCCAACGGGCGTAAAAACTGGCAGACACCGCAATCGAAGAAGTCGCAAAGGAAGAAGAGGATGGTGCTGGAACAGCTGCCACCCCGTAAGCTGGTGGGTGAGCCTCCGTCTGGTGAATCGGAGGATGATGGAGGAGCCCCGAAGTTGGAGGAGAGGTGATAAACAGCGGGGAAGAGGAGAAGGAGATCCCGCAACAAGGCCCAGCCCAAACTTTCATAGCCACAGAAACAGCGAGGTCAGTCAACTCTGCCGAACGCTCTCTTCATTGAGAAGAAAGATGACTTGAGCTACGCGGAGATCTTAAGTAGGACCACGTAGGGCCAATCGTTGAAGGGCGCGGGAAACTGCGAGAAACCAATAACTGCGGAGGACGAACGCGGGAACCCTCCTGATCGTTCTGAAAAAGGAGAGCGCTGATAAAGCATCAGAGTTGCACCAAAAAATCCAGGGTGCCTTTGGTAGCGACCCGGGAGTCCAGAGAAAAATCCAGGAGCTTGACATAGAGATCATGGACATGGACGAGGAAACGGCGAAAGATGAGGTGCTTGAGGCGATACAAAGAGAACATGGCACAGATATTGGCGCCACGCTATCATGCGTGAAATCGCCACGCTCCACGTATAATATGGTATGGTCCACAGTCGTCAGACTCGCGCTTCCCGCAGCTAAGAAGCTCTTGGGGCTGAAGAACATGCAAGTTCAATGGAGCTACTGTAGGATTCACGAGTTGTTGAGGCCTCTTAAATGTTTCGGTGTTGGAACTTCAGCCATCTGTTAAGGAACTGTAAAAACGAAAGTGACAGGTAAAACTGATGTATTAACTGAGGCAAATAGGTCCATAAAGATTCTACATGTAAAGCAGAAGCGCACTGTGTACTATGCACTGCCAGAGGAGAAAAGAAGCCCGTGAATTACATAACCGGTAGCGGCTGATGCCCAGCGTATACGCGGGCATTTCAGGTGCTCTCAAAATGACGATAACGAGAGTACTCCATCTTAATCTCCAGCACTGTAAGGTCGTGCAAGATCTGATTTTGTAGACAGTGCGGAAGCTGAAGATAGACCTGGCCATACTCTCGTAACCCTACCGACGTCTGGATACTCAACCTTGGATGTCCAGTGGAAGCGGAAGAATCGCGATCTGGTCCTGCAGGGATTTTCCATTTCAGGAAACTGTAGACCAGACCGAACGCAACTTCGTGAGAGTGATGGTCAAAGGAGTGCACTACTATAGTTATTACGCCTCGCCTAGTCTGACAATTAAGGAGTTCGAGAACTTTCTCGATAGGTTAGTTAGAGATGTCATGGACCGCTTCTCTGTAACCATCGCTAGGGATTTCAACGCCTGGGCGGTCAACTGGGGTAGCAAGAAGACGAATAGGAAAGGACAGGCTCAGCTCGAGGCAATGTCCTCTTTGGACGTTGCCTTGCTTAACACCGGAAGCGAGCCCATTTTCGTCAGAGGTGAAGCTTTATCCATCTAGGACCGAACGATTGCAAGCAGTAGCCTAGTGTGTGAAAATTGCTCTCTGTGGAAGGTCAGTGGTATATACGCTCAGAGTGACCACCAGGCCATTTTGTGGAAAATGAGCATTCTACCGAAGCGAGAACCGAAGCCATCAAAGACGAACTCAAAAGGCTGGAGGGCCAAATTGTTCGATGCGGATCTCTTCTGTGAAGCCCTGGATACGAGCCCTATTGTGTAAGAAAAGCAGCACGTAAGGTGGAGAATGGAGAAAGTCATGCGAAGGGTAACCGAAGTATGCGATCCCACATGGCACGTAAAAGAGACGTGAACTGCTGATCCCTAGTGTACTGGTGGAGCGAAGAGATTGCCGCTCTCCGTAATGAGTGACACTGAAACCGTCAGCTAGCACAGCGGGTTTGGGGTAGACTAGCGAACCTTTTCCTGGAGGAGAAACATAAGACGGCAAATTGAAGCTGAAAAAGACCATAAACCGTACTAAGGCTGGAAGGTGTGAGCTACTCAGTGAGATCGATAACGATCACTGGGATAGGCCTTACAAGGTGGTAATGATTCGGCTAAAAAAACAGCCAATACAATCACCGACCTGTCCGATTCTGTTGGGGAAAATCGTCTTCACGTTTTTCTCGAAACAGTAGGATCAGTATTATGACCTGGAGGAGAATAGTAATGAGGAAATTCTAACCATCACTGCGGAAGAGCTGCATACAGCAACATCTACAGTTGGCAATAACAAAGCTCCCGGCATGGATGGGATACCGAACATTGCACTGAAGTCGTCCATTAAGACAGCACCGGCCATGTTCCTGAACATGTATAACACGTGTCTTAAGGGGGGTAATACCTTTAAATCCCTCCCATCAAAATGATCTGTAAAAGAGAAATTTGTATTATCAATAAAATTTGTAACTAATATACTAAAAGTATGTTACATTTATAATACAATAAGCCAAAAATGGAAGTTCTAGACCTACTTTGTCCCAATACATGGACATTTGAAAATTTAGGCTTTGGCCTAGCCTACAGGTCCATGGAGGTGATGGATTTTTATCCGATTGGGCTTAAATTGTTCGTATTTTATGTAGTTTAGGGCTGAAGAGTTGTACGTATCAAAATTATTTCAGTAAATAATTTTTTAGCCAAAAACTACTTAAAACTCGTAGTTTTGAATTTTTTATGAATTTTAAGCAGTTTTTGGATGAAAAAATTATTTACTCAAATAATTTTGATACGTACAACTCATCAGCCCTAAACTATATAAAATACAAACAATTTAAGCCCAATCAGATTAAAATCCATCACCTCCATGGACCTTTAGGTTACGCCAAAGCCTAAATTTTGAAATGTCCATATATTGGGATAAAGTAGGTCTAGAACTTCTATTTTTGACATATTGTATTATAAATGTAACATACTTTTAGTATATTAGTTACAAATTTTATTAATAATTCAAATTTCTCTTTTACAGATCATTTTGATGGGAGGGGTTTATAGGTGTCCCCCCTCCTTAAGGAAAGAACCTTTCCATAGAAGTGCAAGTGACAGAGAAGTACTCCTCCCGAAAGGGAAGAAGCCGCCGGACGAATCACCATTCTATTGTCCACTTTGCATGCTGAATACAGCTGGTAAAATCTTCGAACGGATCATCCAAACTAGGATCGAGAAGATCGTAGACCCGTTGCTGTTAGAAGATTAGTAAGGCTTCCGAAGTTTGCGCTTAACGCTGGATGCCATAAATAAGGTGGTAAAGACGGCGAAGGAAGCTATCTCGGGCAAAAGGTATACGAGAGACCCTTAGAGGGCCGAGATGACGCCTTGGGCGTCATAGTTTTTCTGAGTAGTTAAGTAGGACCAAAGTGCTTCCTTAGAGTTATTGGGGTAACTGAACACGATTCTGCAAACAAAATGAAAATTCAAAATGGCGGATCCAATATAGCGGCTAAATTTTAAGATTCTATTTGGTCGGATTTTCAAACCCTGCTAGGTGGCGACTATCCACTGTCTAAATACTTACAAGTAAGGTGAACTCTGAAAAGCATATAGAGTCAGGGTAAGCTGCAGCTATCGATCGAACTTAAAATTTCTCAATTCACAATACAGCTATGGTGCCTAAAGTAAATTTCAGAATTTAACATGGGCTGTTACCGTCCCGGGCAGGGATGACGCCTTGAGGCGTCATCATCTCGCTCGCCAACATCCGACCTTGGTTGGGTTCTAACTTGGGGACCTCAGATCACTTTTCAGTACAAATTATGAGCTTTTATTTTTGAAATTCCGGCCCTCTAAGGGTTAACTCAGTGAGATGGAAGTGGATCATGGAGGCTCTAAAAGGGCTTAATGTTCCATGGTATCTTCAGAGGAAGTTGGCGAGTTACGTGTCCAGCAGGTTTCTGATGTACGACACAGAGGATGGACCGAAGACGTACAGAGTTACGGGGGGTGTGCCTCAAGGCTCTGTACTAGGACCACTTCTGTGGAACATAATGTATAACGCGCTGTTGTTGCTGAGATTTCTGCGCGAAGCGGGATTGATGGCGTTCGCGGACGATGTGGCAGTGGAGATAATCGCGAAATTTCCGGAAGAAACAGTCGCGACCTTCGCAAAGGTTTTCTCGGAGATCAAGAGATGGATGTCTTCGGTCGGGCTGCAACTGGCAGAACATTAGACGGAGGCACTACTTGTATCCAGCAGGAAGATGGTGGAAATAGTGACGCTCCGAGTCGGAGACAACGAGATCACATCTCAGCCGTTCATCCGCAACCTTGATATGATACTCGATGCAAGACTCAACTTCAAGGAGTAGACCGAGCAGATCAGTAGTAAGGCTCTGTGGCGGTCACCACATAGACACGGCTTATGTCATTTGTTGAAGGCCCTAAACAAAACAGGAGGTAGTTACTTTCACTAGTGACTACCTTAGTGCTCACGTATGGTATAGCCATATGGGCTGATGCACTGCTGATAAAGGAGTACAGACGAAAGACTGCAGTGGCTTCCCGGATCAGTGCTTTACGAGTGGCTTGTGCTTTCCATACGTAGCCTGAGGACGCCATCAATGTCATCGCGGTATGAATCAGCGGGTCTAGGGATATTGTGAAAGATCAGCTACAATTAGCGAAAAATCAGCTACAATTAGCGCTAATATTCGGCATGAATGACTTCGTGACGTATGCGGGTCATTGAAACCACCAACATCCACACTCAGCATTTTTTAAATGCGAGGAAATTGACCTACTTATGCGACTGTTATGTCAAAATAATCTTTTTCGAAATTTTATACTAGTAAATTATATGAAATTTATAAATTATTATCGAATTTTAATAAAAAAATCTGTAATATACTCGTAAAAGGCAAGGAACGACCGACTCCAAATTAGTATTCGTGCAATAGATCTCGAACTCCGTACCACTTTAGCCGATAATAGGAGCAGATTTTCAATAAAAGTAATAAATTGCACATCAAGCACATATTGTACTATTCCAACGATAAAGTGGAATATTTTACTTGTAAAGGAAATTACGAGCCTAGATTCTTCGAAATCTGCAACTCAACAACTGTCTAATTAATTAAAGATAATATAAATAAAAGCCACAATTAATCATCAAATATATAAGAGTACATTCTTTAACTTTCAAGACTTAACACATGCATCTCACAGATCCAACATTTGTCAATAAAAGACGTCTATATCTATTGAGTATCTCAGTCCTGGATTCCTGTTTAATGTAAGCCTTTCTTTAGTCTATAAATAGATATATCTATATAAAGAATTTTTGTATTATGCTATATAAGATATAGACAACATTGTCAGGACTATTTTTATTCAGCTTTAGACATCCTTTTGAACTTAAAATATTATAAGATTATAGAAATCATCTTGAATAAAAATGAAATTTATTTAAAAAATACAAAGTATAACTAATTATTATAAAATAACTACTGTTAATTTTCGAATGCAAATCCTGATCGTCACTGAGGAAAAAGGAATATAGTTAACTATAAAAAGTCTTCCAAATATATGCAAAATAACCAGAGTTTTGTTTTTATTCTAATTCATTTAACCTTTCGATGCGATCCTGAATGTAAGTATGCAGGATACAAACGCCTGAAAATAAATAAATAGCAATATTAATTATAAAATTTAGATGTAGAAATCCTATCATTATAAATTTCAACCCTAAATTACCTCAAAATGTTTGTTCTTCAACTTTCTCAGCATCAGAAGTTAAACTTTCACAAAGTGATTCCATGCAAGATTTCGGAATTAACGTACCAACGATTTTTAATCCTTGATCTGAAATAATATAAGACAGTTAGAAGTTGCTTGAAAAAAAAGAATTAAGGATGTTCACTATTATAGAACCAAAGAAATAAAAATTCAGAGTATTTTTAAAATTAAAAACATTGTTTTTATTTTTATCATAATTAAAATAATTGCTTTTTTTTATTTATAAGAATGTTAAATAGAAAAAAGTTTTGTTTTAATGTTATCGACAACTTTTGTATTTGAAATTTTTGCTTGTAGTCAAATCCCGTTGGATAAAATAAGACCAACTACTGTTTTCATTACTCCCAATGTAATATTATTAAAAAAATGATTAACGAAAGGTGACTAGCCGCTGGTGCAATACATTGCACGAAAAGTTAACTACAGGGGAAAACAAAGTTCGCGGGTGTTCCTAAGTACATATATGGCTGAATCCATTTCAAATCAAGCAGCCCGCGTATGCCACCATCGCCGATCTTTTTGAAATTTTAGTATGTTATTCTTCTCAAAAAAATATTTCACACGTGTTTCTTTCGTTTTTCAATTGCACCTGAATTATGCCCGTTTAACGATAGCGAAAATTCCAAGAAAATTATTACTTGCAAAAAAATTTTTTCAGTATCATTTTTAAACTGCTGCAACTCTATCAGTTTTTGAAAACTTCTAAGAACATTATATATGATTTCACTCAGTTTTGAGTCCACTTTCACGTACATAATGTTATTTTAAGAAAAATTAAACTATGCATCAGTTATGCAATTTTTACTAAAAAATGCACTTTTTAGAAAAATGCATTTTTCTCGAAAACCCCAATTTTTTTTTTTCGTTGATTTTTTGTCGTGACAGAGGACCTAAATACCTATCTAGACGTATATGTTAGATTCCAAATCCGTGCCGAGGAACAGCGATGCCAGTCGCTCTTGCCATGGACTTCAGCTCGTTGTGGATGTTCCTCTTTTCTAAGATAAACTCCACCAGAGATTCCACCCTTGCTCGTGGTGCCCGGAAGGCTGCTACCTCTGCGCTACCTTGTTTGCCTTCCTCTGTGTGTGTGTGTGTGTGTGTGTGTGTGTGTGAGTGTGCGTGCGTGCGTGCGTGCGTGCGTGCGTGCGTGCGTGCGTGCGTGCGTGCGTGCGTGCGTGCGTGCGTGCGTG
>JAYJLV010108624.1:0-11454 GCA_036873485.1 Torymus texanus | reverse complement strand
CACCCCGAGCGAGCGAACGCGAGAGAGAGAGAGAGAGAGAGAGAGAGAGAGAGAGAGAGAGAGAGAGAGAGAGAGAGAGAGAGAGAGAGGAGAGCGTAACGGTCGATGGCTGGTTTTTCTGACGTTCGAGTATCCTTTGGAAAATGTGTCGCTCCTCGGTGATGCGGGGATAATTTAGCGATGGACAAGTGCTGTGCAATCATTCGGCTCGTACGGATAAATTCCAGAATGTTATACTGTGTTGTATCTGATGAGTTTTTTTTTTGCTGTTGGACGTTGGTCTGTTGCTCGACATATATAATATTGCGATCGCTCGTAAGTTTAACAAGAGAAAAGACTAATACACTCGTATACACTACTGTTGATTTTAAATAAATATAAAATTATTGTAACGCGTGTTACAATTTCCTAACAAATATTAATAGTACTGAGAATTCAGTTCCACCGCCAGATGGCGTACTGCCAAATTTTCTAACATTCAATCATCAATGTATTAATTTGAAATTAAAATAAATTTGTCGTCCTAAACAACAATAATAAATTTGGTAGTAAATAAGAACAGTAATGTTTTTATTCTAAAATATAACTTTTATCTCTACTCTGATTTTTATGTTTTTAAATTCATATCTCTGGATTAAGTAACAAGTCTATGACAATTATAATATTGAAATTTACTAAACGACAATGTCGTAACCAAAAAGAAATTTATGAATTGAAACAGCAGCTTTACACAATACTCATTGAAAGAAATTTAAACAATATAACTCGAACCAAGTGAAACCATTGTTTGCCGGTGCAAACCTTCTCTTGCTCTCTCATACGAATGCTAACACGCACACACATACAGGCAGGTTTCGCATAGTCTATACTCATCGAATCGTCGAAGAACGGAGAAACGGCGCACACGCGTGCAAGAGAAGCAAGACAGAGAGAAACACGCGCTCGCGAGCGGCCATTCCGGTCTCGGCGTGCACGCATTGGTCCGCGGCGGCATTCTTTTCAGCGCGCGAGCCGACCAATCGATGCATCTCGCCGCCGATACCCATCTATCACTGCCCGCGTTCGTTCGCTCGCTTGCTCGCGCTTCTCTTTTCCCCATTCTTTCTCCGTTTCTTCCTTGCCTTCTCTTCTTCTTCTTCTTCTACGCCTTCGCTCTCTCTCCGTACCTTCCGAGGAGGATCGGTATATATACGTATGTACGTACGTACGTGGGTATATATACGTATGCGCATATGCAGAACGAAGCTGGAGATACAAGGGATTGTACGAGATGCCGATGACGTGTTTTATGATGTCTTTCGGGATTCAAGAGGATTTCGCCTGGAATACTGAATTGGTTGGCTGTGCTTCGTATACGTGATGTTACGGATAAAATTTATTTGGTCGAGCGGTTTTGTGTCTACCAGGGGCAGAATTAATGCGTGGACTTGCACGGGAATAAGGTGTGGTGAGGCTCCCGGGGATATGAATACGAAATTTTCTCAACTTTTATTGGAGCTGTGTTGGCTTGTTTTGCTGCGAAAATAAAGTTTAAGGTAAAAAGATTTATTCGTGACTTGAGATGACAAAAGTAAAATTTTTTTGAATAATAAGTTTGCCTTAATTATTGATACATGTTTATTTTACCGATTTCTATAAAAGATTGCATTTTCCATGAATTCAAATACGATATCATCATTTGGCTTGTGAACATAGAAAAATCCACATTTTGATACATTATTCCAAAGCATTTGTTTTCATACGAGACGAACCATCGATATACAGTTGCCCCTTAAATCCTCCAACTCTTTCCTCCTCTCCTTTTTCAGTATACCTCTACCCATACACACATTCACATGCCGTTTGCGAAATTCCGCTTTTCTCTCTCCTCTGAGCAAAAGAGAGAAAGAGAGAGATAGAGAGAGAGCGAGAGAGATCGATCTATCGACTTTTGCGACGCGAGGGCATATTACAATTGCTGATGTCCCCTCGCGGCTCTCTTGCGCGCACGCGCGCAAATGGTGATAGATGCGTGCACGTCGAACGAGGAAATATGGAGGGAATTTGCGGCAGAGGAGAAAACGAGAGAAATCGACTTTTGTTTAAACAAATGGCGTGTGCGAGAGCGCGTCATAACGAGGGGCTCTCGTGAGCTCGCGCACGCGCATTAAGTTGCGGCTGTATGGGTATTTTTGCGTGCACCTCCATGTGTGTGCACAGGAAATGAGTTTTAGAAGACTTTCTTTTGTATAGGCAATGTTGCTGGGTTGGTGCTTGTTTGTAATGTGTTAGGAAGACTTATTGATGGAGGATGTGTGTATATACGTGTAAGCGCTAAGGAACGTGAAGGCTTGATTAATCATCGTAATATTGGTTTTGTAGAGTTAAGTTGTACCATTACTTTACGCTTATAGGTGATGAAGAATTTTCAACTTGTCAGATTACTCTGTAAAACGCACCTTTTGTCAATATAAATATTTCGATGAAATTTCTAATACTTGTTCGAGGAATTGTTATTTATTAAAAATTATTTTACAGTAGTTATATTCTAGTTTTACATATATATGGATAAATTTCACAGATGAATCCAAAATAAATTCAAAACGGGGTATGCGAAAGATATAAAATTTTACAAACATTGAAAAGTTTCTATTATTTTTAAAATATCAGAAATATGCCAGTTTTATCTAAAAACATTTTTCATACCGAATAAATGTTATATAAAATTTAAAATTTTATTCGTTTGCTTTTTTAAATGTAATTAAAACTCAATTTAGAAAAATACACTTTAAAAAATCTTTAATATAATAAAAAATCGTCACCATCGACATCACCCAAATACCGTTTAATATCTCCCTACACACAAAACAAAGCACCTCTCATCGCTCACTACCTCTCCCTCTCCTCCCATTTCCCCCCTGTATCACTGACTCATTACCACCCTGCAATTCGTCACCCACGAGCCATCTCGAAAATCCACCTGCGTCAAGCTTCCACCATAATCCTCTCCCACCCGATACCAGGAATTTTTCATCGTCCTCTCTCGCGTCTCTTACCCCGCGCGTCAGCATTAAACTCCCGCGTCGTCGTCGTCGTCGCCAACGACTGTCAATTTTCTTGCCCAACGCGAAAAACGCTTCAAAAGCGCGGCGCGCACATACACATACACACATACGTATATTAGCACAAGAAACCCTCAGGATTTACGAGAGAGCGAGCTTCGCATACGCATTTCCGTCTCGCTGTTTTTGTATATAATTGGGCCGGGTTTTTTGCTCGCGCACGCGGTGAGTCGTTCCTTCGCGGGAGCGTTGCTGCTGCTGAGAGTCTGCATTCTCCGCCCCGTGTAGTGCATAGGCTCTTTCTCTCTCTTTCTCTCTTTCTCTCTCTTCTTGCACCATGGCGACATGGATTTTCTTCGTCGCCGTATGAATGATGCCTTTCGCGGAACGCGCGTGTGCACGAGTCGATACGTCGCACGCACTCGCGCAAACGACGAGTGCTTACCGCACGCGTTTCATTCACGTTGATGAAAATAGAGGACTTGAAGGAGAGAGGGAGAGAGAGAGAGAGAGAGAGAGAGGAGGACTTTCTGAGAAGAGATTTATGAAATGTTTCAATTTGTAAATCTAAGAAGAACCGTGCAAGAAGTGGTAAGAGTAGTTGCACATCGCGCTCTTAGACGAATAGTACTGTAAATTTTTATTGTACGGTAAGGTGGCTTCGACGAACGCGAAGAGAAGAAAAGCAAAAATGTCCAAGGGGTCTCGCTTTCATTAGGATTATGAGAATTTTTTCAGAATTCTCATTTGCACCGTGCCTTATGGGGATGTTGTAGTGACCAATAGGAGGTTTTCTACGATCGCGGAAGAATCTTATGTTCTCACAATGATTAGGACTTGAACATACGTGATGTAGATCTCAAAGAACGTGACTCTAGAGAGCATTGATAATTAAAAAACTTGCTGATTTGTTGCTAAAAAAGAAACAAATTAAAACAAAATATATGTTTCTAACTGTAAATATTTATCTTCCAAAAACAGAATAAAAATCACGTATAAATATCATTTAAAAAAAAAGGCAACTCAGTATACCCATGAAAAAGCAAATTTTTCGCTTGCACATACAAAAATGCTCAATACCGCGCTATTCCACATCCCCGAGCTTGGCATATCCATCCTCTGCAAATATTATACCCC
The DNA here is from genome assembly GCA_036873485.1 of Torymus texanus. Classification (NCBI taxonomy): domain Eukaryota; kingdom Metazoa; phylum Arthropoda; class Insecta; order Hymenoptera; family Torymidae; genus Torymus; species Torymus texanus. The sequence continues at coordinate 7,276 of JAYJLV010108624.1, read as the reverse complement.
CTGTTTAATAAAAATGTTTGACGAATCCCCGCAGCAGCCGCAACTCACCGCGCGTTTTACGCCACAGCAAAACGAAAGAAACATCGTACCGCTTCGATCCTGGTAAATCCACAAAACGTAAGATAAACTTTATCCCCACGATAAACATATAATTGTATATATACACGTATGTATACATCAAGGGGATCGAGAGAGAGAGAGAAAACGATGTTTGTGAATTTATCGATTCTGTTTGCCACGGACGAAGGGGCGTAAGTAATTGGCAAGTGCTGTTGCAAAGACACGGGGACGGACTGCAAACAGCAGCAGTAGCAGCAGCTACAGCTACGAGAGCGTAATTGAGCGGATCACGATTGCGTCGAGTCAGCCGGTGTATGAAAGGATGTAGGAGGAGATGGAAATGGAGAAATGGGCGAGGTTGGATGCATGGGGTTCGAGATGGACGCGGAAGAGATGCCTGATCACGGGGGTGAAGAATCGAGTTGCAAGCGATGAGATGCCTTTTTGAGGTAGCTTTGTATGTAAAATACTAGATGATAAAAGTTTAAGGGTGCGATTACTGAATAGGTGGATGTTTTGTCTTAGAATATTGATAAGTGATATTATAATCGATAAATGTTAAAGTCATAATTACAGAGTATGATAATTGTATCGAGTATAATGTAGGAAAAGTAAAAATTAGTGTCTCCCGCCTTGAATCATAAGTTAATTTAAAAAATAATTACCTAATTACGAGTAATTGCTACCTAGATAAAGAAGATTTTTTAGATAGTTATCTAGGTCTCATCCCAATATTTCAATTAAATTTCAAAATAATCTTTCCGTATACTTCTTTAATTATGCAACTTTTCCATCACGGCAAGAGGTCTCACAATAACCACTTCAATTTTGACAAAAGGAAAAATCCGAATCTCCAGCAAAGAAAACGAAAGTAAAGGCAAACGAGGGCTAGACACACGTAGACTGGAAAAAGAAACAGACCAGAAAAGGGGTCGGTCGGATTTGCTTTGGCTGAGCGATCGCGAGTATTTGCTCAAGCGTCGACGATTGTGTGTAGATATACATGTACGGGTGTGTATGTATACTCGTCTCTCCCCTCGAGTGGGCAAATAATAATCCACCCTGGATTCGCGTTTGCCTTGATCGTTGGGCGCCGGAAACAAAACGGTTCAGACTATTATTACAATGCTAGCGTTTGCCCACTCGTACGGCTCGCGTGTATGAGTTAAAAGTGGCTGGCAATTAGGCGGACTCGTGTCGTTGTCGGTGAATGGAATAACTAAAGATTGTGTTTTAGTACTGCTAAAAACAGAGCCTTAATGAAGTAGGCATGCATGATGTATAGTTACGTTGCAACTTAGATTTTAGAAAATGTCCAGTGCATTTATACTGTGAATTACAAAATTATGTTCTTTTGATTTCAGAATTACTTCATCCCACTGAACTATCTTCGTCCATGGAATCTCTGGCCGCGTACGATACGTCTGTGGGTTCACCGGGTGGCCATATACATCAGAGCCAGCGCACTAAGCGCATGCGCACGAGTTTCAAGCACCACCAGCTTCGGACTATGAAGAGTTACTTTGCGATCAATCAGAATCCCGATGCTAAAGATCTCAAGCAACTGGCACAGAAAACTGGCTTGTCAAAGAGGGTTTTGCAGGTAAGGAAGCAATTTATTCTTTTACAATAAATAAAGCAAATATTTTTAATGACATACTTGTGAGTCTACTGAATGTTTAAATTTTATGACATTTGATGGATTATTATGGTAATTAATAAGCCACTAAAAGACTATTAATTGTCCTCTCATTTTCAAATATTTACCCTTAGAAATAAAACCACATTATCCCTCTGTTAATCTCTTGCTTATCAATAGCTAAAAATCTTTACTAAAGCGAATTGGAAATCTCATACGATGAATTTTCATGATAGTCACTGATAGGTTAAAGCAATATTACTAATCAATCACGGTCATACCATACTTATCAAATCCCTTCCTCACTTCCAGGTATGGTTCCAAAACGCCCGAGCGAAATGGCGACGCAATATGATGCGCCAGGAAGGTGGCAACAGCAGCGGAGTTGGTGGTACAGTTGGCGGTTGTCCTGGTACACCAGCATCTACGAGTACAGGAGGTGGTTCACCAGCTGGTTTAGGCGCAGGTGGTGCCAGCCTTTTGGCGGATAGCAACAGCATGCCCTCGACGTCCATGGAGGAGCTGCATGCGCTGCACCATTTGCACTCGTCCCAAGTCTCCTTCTCCGATCTCTACTGACGGCGATTTCACGCCGACAAGGACGGCGGTGACCGCGACTATGTGGGCTGAGACCGTGGTGTGGTCATAGGTAATTATTTGTTGATGATTTTTGTTTTGGACTTGGAGTGGTAGTAGAAGATGACTCGGCATCAGGTCTGGAAGGTGTTTAAAAGAATTTAGTGAACGAGATCTAGATAGTGCAGGATTTGTGGTTAATTAGTTGATAAAAAAAATCGGATAAATTTAAGTGATATTTTATAGTAAATAGGTAGTGTAATGGATTAAAATTTACTTAGATGTCTAGTTCAAATACCGTAAAATTAGTTCTAAAATTATGTGGTTCCTTCCAACACTTATTTTTTTAAAGAAAGGGTTGCAATATCCACAGTTAAAATATTGGTGTTCGCGTTTGATATAAAGTTAGATCACATAGCAGAGTGTAATAACAAAGAGAACTAGTGACAATACTTCAAACGTTAGATTTATATTAATGAAGCTTCATTAGTATTCAATAGATAGTAAATAATGGATAGACTGACACCCACAGTCTGATTTTGTAACTTACTCAATTTTAAAACTTTCTATCCCCAGGTGCTATCTATGGCTGATGGAAATACAATATCAGATACTGGACAAAGACTGATACATAAACCGGTGCGAGTAACTTATAGCCAGTGAGCTGCGGTTGGAGTGACGACTGCCTGTGACGACTGCCATCATCAGTATTAGTTGGAGTTGCGAGACACGAGGGAATCGTAAAGGATTTTATGCATTGACGATAACTGAATAATAATATTCCGACTGAATATTTTTCCATCGTATGAAAAAGAACGTAAGATTCATAATTTTGGTACATGACTATAAAAAAAGTTCCCGAAATTTGCCAGTCAAAAGTTCTAAAAACATAAGGTCAATGTTGGAAAGTGCTTCGGCAATTGAAATGAAAATTATAAAAAGTTTAATATATACGTTGAGTTTGTCACCGTAGGATTTAATAATGTCAGTTATTTTTCGAACCTCTTTCATTTTGTTCATATTTTATATGAATAAATCATAATTTGCTATTCAACGTAGTATAAAGATATTATACAAGTATTAAAGTAACAAATGATTCATGATTATTGTCAGATTTGATTGAGTGATGCTCACTTGAGCGGGTTATAAAAAATTCCAGATTATTGACATGCTAAATCAATGGCATGAAGTATGAGAAACACCTGAGACTTGAGGTTAGTCCAACATTATCGTACTTTTTCGGCGGTGAGACTCACGTCGGGGAGTCAAGTGATGATAAATATAGTTCCATGCATATCCGAATTACCAAAGGCTTAGATGATAGTTTTCGTAAGGATAAACACGGCAATAGTCGCCGGACTGTAGATACTTTTTCTAATCGTATTGGATTTTTTAGCAATGTGCCAACTTTACAGGAGTAAGAGAACGAAGGGGAAAAGTGGATAGTGTGAGAAATTGTAGAATTTGTGCATGATAGTCTTACTTACTCGTAGTGGGCCAAAAGAACGAAAAAAAAAATATGCAAGGTGTACATCGAAATGAACATAAACGAAAGTGTATGAGACGATACATAAGCAACGTGTTTATTATTTCACATTTCTTTTTATTGTTTAATGTGTCGATGTTGGCGTCCTGTAAATAACTAGCGATGCATTAACGATGAAGCTTCAAATTTTGTCTAATCGCCAGTGAATGTTGCGAACAAGGATGAATTTGCAGAGTGTAATGGGGATGAAACAATTTTGAAAAAATAAATCGTAACGAAACGCATAAGCGATCGTTCCTACGTAAAATAGAAAAAAAAATTGATTTTAATTGCATATTACAAGAGTGGAAATAGGACTTATTTAGCACCGACAAAATTTTTTTTTATGGAATACCAGAAAATTTAATTCTGTTAATTGTATTGTATAAGACATCATAAAGAATATATGAATTTGTACAAAAAAAAAACAAATTGTATTACAATCGAACTAACCATTTAGTTTAGAAGAGTTATTTATTTGTCGATTTATTTAATGTTAATAGACGTAAAGTTTGGGAAAGCTTTATTATTGGCGAGGAAATTGAATTATAATACTTTGTGCATTATTATCGCTACGTGTTATAGATTCAGATGATGAGCAAAGTAAATATCGCTAAAATGCTGAAATAAAGATACTAAAAAAAAACAATAAGTTTACTGTCTTCTTCATTTACGAGCACACCAAAACAATCAATACAAATTAATCCAATTACAAGTAGAATTGAAAATTGATTAATCAAGCGCGTATATAAGACAAATGCTGCAACGTCCCGCAAGAGGTCAATTACCTCGTCGGAGACCAATCATTTGCTCCGTATATATAAGTATAATAACATCTTGTAACAAAACACTTAATTTTTTTGCACGCAGCCAAAGAAGAGCTGGGCCTTCGAGTGAGAGAGAAAGAAAGAGAGAGAGAGAGAGAGAGAGAGAGGCAGGAAGAGGGCGCAATAAATCTGCTTAAACAAACAAGCTCCTCGGAGGCGAGCAGAAAAAAGCGATTAAATTTCAAACGGCTCTCCTCTCGCACTGCACTGCACAGGTATATATATGTACCGTTCGGCAAAAGAGAGCTATAATAATAACCGAAGGTCGTGCACTCGGTGAAAAAACCAAAGAGAGAGAGAGAGCGAGAGAGTGAGATAGAGGGAGGAAGAGGAAAAGGGAAAAGCGCAAGTCAAGGCAAGTGGCTAATTAGCATCAAATTGAGTATTTAAGGGATTTAACGTCGCGCGTGAGGAGGTGAGTAGCAATCCCCATGTATATGTATATACCTATGCTTAGATCCATCGTCCTTCCCTCCTAGACGCAAGTCGCCCTTGGTCGAGCCACAACTCTGCGAAGAAGAAGGAAGAGAGAAAGAGAGAGAGTGAGAGAGTAAAAGAGGCGAAAAAGGGAGCACACGGAGAGCAGCCGTATATTTTGCCGGCGCTCGTATAAGTTAATTTTCAATCTATATGCGGCTGCGCCGGCGCTCACTCGTATACGAGGAGGTGGAGGAGGAGGAGGAGGAGGGAAAAGCTCTAGGACAGAGGGAAGGAGAAAATGAGATTGTAATAGAGCGCGTTAAAGAAAAGTATATAGTTGTGTGTGTGTATATATTTTTCGAGACCAAGAGTCATCATCAGCGAAATGAAGAAATTGAGGTTCTCTCTCTCTCTCACTCTCGTTAATATTTAATGAGGCCTGAGGGGAAGTATATCTGTGTGTGTATACGCAACCGCTTGTATAATAATAATCCACAGACGTCGAAAATATCAGAGAGGACGAGTACGACTTTACTTCTTTGCATACCTACTCTAGAGCTGTTTCTGCGTGGATTTCTTATTTTTACGATCTTCACGTGTATACGCGCGAGCTTTTGCACGAAATGCACAGCAAGCGAGATTCGATGCGGGGAGGAATGTGTGATGTCGCTTTTTTGGTGACGAGGTTTAATCGCTGTACCGTTCGTTTGCTCGTACAAATGTATGTATGTGTTGTCGAGATGCGCAGTTTAAGAGCCAAATTCGGCGGGAGAGACTTTTTTGTAAGGTGAACGAGTTATGCGAATGATGGATGTTTTTGTTGGGTAATGGTGGGGTTTCTTTTATTCGTTCGTTCTAATTATAATTAATATGTTTAAGGTATGTGTAATCTGGGGTTCGTATTCGCGTGGTTATATAACTTCAATAAAATTTTCTATCTTTACATTGCATGCCTCTTTTTCATATATATTCTCGTAATAACAATCATAAATTTTCAAAACGAAAACTATTTGCACAAATACATCACAAAATATCGTAAACCGATAACGAAGATTACCCATTCTTCCTCAAACCCTTCCCGACAACAATTGCCTTATAAACAAATCCTTAGCATCCTACCATCCACCCTTATTTGCAAAGAATACTCCTCCCTTCCCTCTCTCTCCTTACCCTAAAAAACCAGGCCCGTCGAACGGTACTTAAAAGACAAGCTTCTGCTCTTCTCTCGGGCCATTTCGGCGTGCACGCGGCCATTCTCCTCGCGCACGACGCATTCGGCAAAAGGGGAAGAGAGAGAGAGAATAAGAAAGGCGGTCGATGGTCTTTTGTTCTGTCAAACGTCGCGCCGCGGAACGCGCGCACTGCCCCTCCTCTCGTTCTCTCTCTCTCTCTCTCTCTCTTCTTGCGCGCGCGTTCTTTATCTTTCTCACGAGTGTCGTTGCCCAATGGCTGCCGCGCGTAGCTTCTTATTGTCCGAGATGTCCTTCCGTGTCGTTGTCGTCGCAAGTGGAGAAGAGAAGATTTTCTTGGAGAGTGAGTGGTTGTTTTTTCGAAGAGAGGTAGAGTAGCGAAGGAGGTGCGATTGTTTGGGATGTCTCGCGGTTGAGAGATGTCGTGGATATGGTGGTTTTGTTGCTGGCGATTGAATTATATACATGGATAAAAGAAATTATTTTGGTTGATAAAGTGTAATTTTGTACAACTATATTTAATATTTCCATTTATTTTATGATATGCTTATATAGTGTATCGTATTATATTCGAATTCTCTTTTAAACTTATTTTCTAATTTTCTGTTTTACAAGTTTTTTCTTAGTTATAGTAAAGTAAATTTGTTCATGTTATATGAGTTTAAACGACTTAATAAGCAACTAATATTAAGATTACGTCTGCTATCGATTTTCCTTCATATCTCGATATTTTTATTAAAGAGGTTTTTTCATTTAACTTTCTGTCTTATTATCATCGGCCTCTTCTACATTTCCCCCCACTGTTTCTAACCAAAATTTACATTCTCTTTTATTCTACCAATACGTTTTCCAACTCCAACAAACCTCATCAATTTTTCTACACTTCTCTCCTTCCTTCCACCACTCCGCCATCTCTTTCTCTCTCTCTCTCTCTCTCTCTCTCTCTCTCCCCTTATCTTCCCCCTTTCGCGATCGTAGCCCGCGGCTCGCTCTCTCCGAGGAGGAAAAGAAAGGACAGTGCGCGCTTCGCGATATGTCG
>JAYJLV010108613.1:0-11454 GCA_036873485.1 Torymus texanus | reverse complement strand
AATAATACCGAAAAAAACCGAATTTGGAAATTTCGGAATTTTCGTTCACTGTGAACGTTCAGAACTTCAGACACATTTATTTTTGATACTATACTAGAAAGCAGTATGAAATTTAAAATAATTTTGAAAAAATGATACCTACACTTTCATTAATATTTTTCACGTGCATAATATTTCCATATTTTCATTAATAGGGTAGGTCAAAACTCAACTAAAAAGTGAAGATAAAAAAGAAGTTTTGAAAGTAACATATAAGTTTATCTCTATTTTTGTTTTTTTATTTGTAAAAAAAATCTATATTGGGTGTTAGTTCCAATTTATTCATTTACCGTTTACATGTTATGCATCTTTTAGGAGTTGGACTAAAATTAAAAATCACATACATATAATCAAAAATTTCAATTTTATTTATTTCATTTCATATTATATAACAAATGTGTTTATAATCTAATGCATTAACATTCTTTCGAAAATCCCTATTTACCTTCACACTAACTAAAATATAATAACCCAATAGTATAACGAATCACGGCTTCTCTAACTAATATCATAATGCACAAAGCCAACACCTTCATTTCGTAGTTAATGTATGTACATTATGTACGTATGTACATTATGAATACTTAAATAATTACGAATTAATGTTTACAATATTTTGTAGTATCAGGTTGAAATATTTATATTTATTCTCTTTAAGTAGAAATTTTCTAGTCGAAAATTCGTTTTCTCTTCATGCGCACCCTAATCACAATTATATATAAATGGTATTATAAAATAGGTCTATGCATTGTAAGTTTTTTTATCCATGATCAGTCTTGTGATGAAAGTTTAAAGTTATTCATCTGCATATTGAAATTATTAATGGCAACAAGGTATTTTTAACTAAGGCAAGATATGTAGAGTTGTATTCTTAGTTATTATGTTATAATTTTTTCGTAAATTTCAATATTTATCTTGTTAAAAATTCATGGATTCTTGTTCAAATGTAAAGCTATGTGTATGTGTTTTTCCCATGGCAAATGTTTATCACGAAGAAAACTTTATCTTAAAGGAATATCCATATAACGAAGTATTTATACGTAATTAACGTATGTAGTGGGTATGTATGTAATATGCATAGAAGAGTATAAATGTATTCAACAATAATAATTGATTTATTAGACACTAAAATTGGAAAAAAATCCATCCTTACATATGAAATTATAAATTATATAATGCACTTAAAACAATCTTATCTTTTGATTGTCGCATTTTCATTTTAATTGCTCAATTAACGAATGAAAAAATGATACGATAAACATAGGAAGATGAATAGATACAGCGTTATCGATGGTTTGAATGAGACTTATCCGCAAAGCACCATTTTTCAGCTCATGTAAACAAAAATAATAATAATTCAAAACACTAATGTTTGCACAAGTAATTAGATTAAACTGAATAGTATAATAGATGATAAGTTCGAACTATAAATCCCTAAATATATTAAATAACAACGCGCGAGTAACACATTTTTTTTTAATGTCAATAACCGCTAATTTCTAAATTTTTAACGAGTGTAAACGGAAACATATTACCAATAAAATTAGGTTTTTATGAACTGTTGAATCTTCAACAAATTCGTTAATTCATCTTATCAGTGCATTTGCAAAAAGTTAACTACTATTAAAGAAAAATTGTTGCTAGGTTTCTAATTTGTAATTCTATTAAAATTAATAAAGCAAAGTGCAACTGATCAAAATAATCTTATTTGTCAAAGATTCAATATTCTCGTAAAATTAACTAAAATATGGCAAATATAAAAATCAACTATCTAAGATAAATGTCTATGCCTGCCCATATGAAATATTGATAAGGATCTTGTAAAACTATTGTAATCTTGAAAAACTCGTATAAAAACTTCGCATTGAAACAAAAATTTACTTAAACATAATTAAAAAAGTGATCTTTTACCATTTTTACAACAAAATGTCAGATCATGTCTTGACTTTTCTACTTATTTTTATTGAATTTCACACCCATTTTCTTTTGACTTTCAGCGCATTCCCCCGGCTCAATTTTTTTTTAACTTTCATATTTTGACGAACTCTGAACAATGGCGTTTTCTTCGTACTCTATGTGGCACTATGAATTGTCGAAACATTGTTTTAATTAACTAACACTTGTAACATTCTTACAACAAAATTTCACATCCTTAATTTAAATAAATGTTCCAAGAGTTCAGACTGCTTAAATACGACGTACGTCTATACCAAAGTCTATTAAATTAATGCATATTCTTAGGCATCCTCCTTTCACAATGCTTACAATTCACCCTCATCCTATTTACAACATCAAAACTCATGGTCGATTATTCCTCTAAGTTACTTGAGAATAAGTACTCCAAAATTCCTTTTTTCCTTGAATAACTTTCATTTTCCATTTCCAAAATAAATATTCAACCAATTCGTAAACCCAATAATCAGTGTACTTACTCTCTCTCTCCCATCTCTCTCACGCACACATTCTTATATACACACATTCATTCTGTCGCAGTCACAACCGTATATATAAAAAAAAAGACCGGGCAAAGTTTCTATATCTCTTTGTCTATCTTTTCTTGGCATTACGTGAAGATATCGGTCTTAGACGTGATTTTCTTGATGGCAGGTAGAAGTCGTATAGCCGGGTATGGTGATGAATAGCCGAGTGGTATTCTCGGGTCGGCACTGTTGCGCCTCTCGATGTCTGCTGCCTCAGCGGCACGCTGCTCCTCCTGTACGATGATGATTGTACGCGCGAGCGACCAGCAAATGCAACCGACGCCACCGATAATGAGGGCTATGCATATGACGAGCTGACCTACTGGGGCGATCTTTACTCCTAGCTTCAGTAACAGCATCAGGTCGTCTGGTAACGCGGGGATTACCTGCACGGAAAGAGAGAAAGATATATATTTCTGTTGAAGAGTGTGGAAAGTAATTTAGTTTAATGCGGTTTTCAAGGAAAGTTATATATTGATTTTTAATTATCTTGATTGCTTTGCCATGATAATTATTGATGAAAATTTTCGTTTTTTAAAATTAATGGTTTGACAATGTGTATTATCGAGAACGTATTTGAAAAATAAAAAAACAGAAGATTTAGTTTTGATGATGTAAATGTAAATATTTCAGGCTTGAATAAAATGTATGCCTGAGATAAATCAACAACACGCGTGAATTTATAATTCTGTGCTATATACGGTTGTAATCCGATACCTCTGGAGCAATATATAATATTGGAAAAGGCTTAGGTCGATCCAAATATTTGACACGTGCATTGCTGAGGGGGCCAAGTTGTTTAGAATATTTAGTAAGTATAACCGGGCCGAGGTCGAATGTAAATTTGACGTTTTCTTTGCGTGACTTTAATCCGCGATATGACTTTCAATTTCGTTTGTTCGCACTGTCATAAATACATTATAAATCAAACAAAAGGATCTCTTTAAAAATTTTCCCAAAGAATATTTATATATCAGACGATATTTATTAAAATATTTTCCGATATAAAAATTAGATTACGTTAATCCCATATTTAATAAAAGAACCACGTTTCCTCAATCAAACGAAATTCGTGACTGAATTTTTCAGACTTCCTAACACCATTAGAGCCGACAGCTGTCTTTCCGCACTAACCGTATCATTAAACGAATCGAAAAGGACAACGATTTCACAAACTGCAAATACTCGGCGAGGTTGCGCAAAAGTATGATGAAAATCAGCAACATGCATCGTTTATATGTACACATATGTATATGTAATATACTCACGAGATCGGTCCAGAAGAGCGGCACTGTGAGGCCGTTGAACGCCTTGATCTTGTCGTTGTAGTAAGTCTCGCGCATGATGAGATTCGTTTGCAACCTCGAGTGCACGTACATCGGGATGCCAATGGTCTACGCAGAAACGCAAGGTTTATTATAATGTAGGCATGAAAATTTTCATATATATATATATATATATATATCTATAGACATCGCGCGCGTGTAGTTTTCTAATCGAGGAGATTTTTAATTGCCTCGTTACATCGTGTTAAAATAAAACGTCAATGAAAATTCTTTATACTTACCGGCTGCAGGATAATAGTGGTGCCGTGTTTCTCATCGTCAGGGTTCATGCCGTCTATGCCATTTGCTAACGATGGATCGGCGTTGAGGAAGTGAGGCAGTGATGCGGCGGCTGGAATGTCTGAAAGAATTTTGAAGTGTCATTGTTTATTTATTAATTAATTTTCTTTTACATATATAGAAGTAAAACCATTGTATGGTCCTACTCTCCTGTACAGATACAATTAAAAATTTTAATTATTTAAGTTTTGGAATTGCTAAAATTGCAGCATAAAAATGTTTTTGGCTAAAAATCGTCTCAAACTTCGCTTCCACCGTATGCTTATTTCGACGGTACCATTAAACCCGTTCATATGCTAATTCGGATGAAAAAGAGTGAAAAAAACGCAGGGGAGAAGAATTCTTGCTGCTTGCACCAGCCGTAAAGTCAGAGGCGTGGACGCACCGGAGCATAAAAGATTCGGTTCGGTTAGGTCGTTTCTGCAATACGTAGCTTCAAACAGTAGCATAAGGTAATATACGTATACGTATACATAAATATTGCTAGCATGCATGGTCGCAATAATCAGATGTAAATAGCTTAATGTAATTGATGATTTCGTAATGGCAATTGTTAATAAAGTTAACATTAAGAGAGTGTCTGCGTGAGAGTAAAGCTGGTTAATTGATGTAGAATAATATAATCCTCGGGTGTAAAAAAAAAAGGAGGGTAAGAACGAAGGAGCTTGGAATGTGGCGCAACGTCTGCAGGCATCCAGTTCAAAACGATATGGAGATGCGTTCGAGGAAAATTCTCATGCCTCTTTAACGACTGTCTTAATTGCTATTCTCTCTCGTGTCTGCTAAATTATAGCTATTTAAGATAAAACTCGGATGTTATTTTTATCAGAATCGCTTCTTTCTTTCATTAAGATTTTATAGGTATGCAACTTTACTGTGTTATACGAATGTTTTTATAGCGGTGGAGCGAATAGCAGAAGCAGAAAAGGTCAGAAAAGCGCACGAGTCAAGTGACAGTATCACGCTCTAGATGCTAAAACTACGTCAGATTCAAGTTCTAACATTTCACCCTTAAACACTGTATTATTGTCATCTGGAGTTCTCGCTCTGTTTTTCATTAGTAAAGGTGTCATTGTTAAATTGACATCATAAAATTTTAATCATTAAAAAAATTAAGTCCAACAAAATTATAATTCACAACAGCTCGAAAACCACCAATTTATAAATACTCACTATAATAACAGGGCGTGAGATCGAGAAGACCACGTTTCAAGCACTTGCTCTTGTCGATGCAGTAGCAGTCATTGTCTGGATTTTGCTCAGGTGGGTCAGCGAAGTTATCTTGCAGGCTGTACTGGTAACCGGGTAATCCGGCACGTTCCACCTTCTTCTGGAACGCAATAGGCACGGGCCGACAGAAGGCTTTGCGGAATACCCGGAACACTGCGTTCGTGTCCATGTTGGGTGGGAAAACCGTGCCCTCTGTTGCTCCCTGAATGCGATTGCATTTCGTGTTTCTGAAGAAAGAACAAAGATTGTTTTTGTTGAATAATTTATTAATTAGAATTTTAAAATCGTGATATTTTATTAACAATATGCAAAAGAAACTTACTCAGGTCGTGGTTCGTCGCCTTCTGGTGTCTCGTAGCCCCACTGCGAAAGTCCTGGATTGTTGTTTATCGATTCGATACTTAAGTATCTGCCCACCTCTTCAACCATGTCAGCGCTTTCTTTTATGTTCATGTTGATAAGATTATCGCCCTCGTCGTACATCTAAAATGACAAAATAAGAATTCTACAATTGTTTACGTTTTTAATCATTTGAATATTATTTTTTATCGTCTCTCTCATTTAATCGACAGATTTTAATACACGACATTATACTCAGAAGCACCGTATTGTATTTTACATCTAGTGACCTTTAGCAAGAATCTCTTTTTATACGAATACTATTTGTCATCCGTAATTATTTAATTATTTATCATTATTGTGTGCTGTACTCATTTCTCAGTTAAAATAATTATTTTCCCAATCTTTCAACAACTTGCATACGATGATTTCGTTTAACATTATTTGTACACTTATGACAATATATATTATTATCTGTCGTTTGCAACGACCAAAATATGCGCAAAATTTCCGACAGAATGATTCATTTAGCGCAAAAAAAGAGAAAGATAAAGCACATAAATATCCATTATCGACAATGTTTCGTACGTTTCCGACAAAAAGAAAGAATGAATCCAATCGATTCGACAATAGTATCATCAAGTACCAACAAGATCTACCGTGATGTGAACAATACCACATTATGCAACTCATATTTATAAACGCGTCTCTATAATGACTATAACTCAATGTTAGTGATTTATCGTTGTCCGACGGTGTTAGAACGTTTAGTCTCATTTGCGAAATAATAATTTTTTGTCGCGTTTTTTTTACCCCATGGTCACGCTGTCACTGCAGTAATACTTATATAGGTATAAAAATAATCTCGTGCTTGGTTTGGAATTCTGATTCTAAATATAATTCGAATACTGTAATGTGAGAAATAATTTAACAATTATCATAATTCGATAAGTAACGTATCAATTAAAAAATATATCACTTTTAGGTCTTAAGGGATTTTTATGAGATTTATTGTCAGTAAGGAAACAAATTCTTGCATAATGATATTATTAAAGCCCAGGTACGAAATGCCATTTTTTTCACATCTTACTTCTGACAAGCCCGCGCGCATTTTGTTTTCGTCAGAAATCCTTCATCGACGCGTGAACCTGGAAATACCAGCACTTTTTATCGTCTCCTGCGCCTACCTCACACAAATTTTGTAACACGTTTTTCCCCGTATACTCTGTTTTTTTCTTTCCTCTCTTCGATTTTTCTTATCGGTCAAAGCCGATAGTGAAAGGACTGCACGCGCGTATACAGCATGAATGCTCTGCCTGCATTGAAAAACCAGCCTCGCGACGAATTCTCGGTTCGGCGACCTGAGGTTTTCCTTGAGCTTCACAAATAGTACGATAATATATACTATATGTAGTTTTAATTAACGAGCTCGAGCCTGTGCAATTATTAACTAACCAATGGTCTCTTGTCATTAATGTCAAACGCCTGTCGCGTCTGATCTGATCGTTTATTTTTCTATATTTAATGCGTTATATCGTTGAGAAACGTTTCAAGTGACTTTTAGCTTTTTTTTCATCGAATGTAAAAAGCAGCCAATATGAGAAAAAAAAACTATCTTACCCTATCAAGGAGGCCGAATTTCCGGAAGTTGATGTAACTGGGGACGACGGTACCAGCCAGCGACACTAATGAATCATCGTAGCCCCAAAGGTAGTCGTGAACGGTCATGTTCAGGATCGGTTGGCTGCCCAGCAAAGTAGCCAGCTGGATGAACGGATAATTGACAAGGAAGCCGGAGTCGTGCAGGGCTGAAGAGATTCCCTGAAAATTGAAGATTATATGGTTAGCTGTGATTGCCTGTATATTGTAGAATTTGATTAAAATGATTAAATATGATGTTTAAGTCCATGACGATTGAATAAATTACGAATTTTGGAAAGGATCATTTATAGGGAACGCAAAAAAGTAGTTATTTACATCAAAATTCACGAAAGTCTCCTAGCACGTGCTGCGTTACTTTTTTACTTATTTAGTTTTTGTTAGCACCTTGGAATTCTAGTCGAAAAAATTAAATCTTTATTATAAATAGCTTGAGATGGTTATCGTGATTTTAAAATGGGTTCACTATTTAATTGTAATATCATCAGTTATTAAAATATAATAATGTAAGTACACACAGATATGAAAGGCAAATACTCTGAATCGGAAAAAACTATTGTCATTAAAAATTGTTAATTGAAGACCTAGATATTTTTCAATAAGTAAAAAAGATACTTTCGCAATTTGCCAACTCTTTATTTTTCATTCGATTTTAATGTTTAACGTCTCATTTTATTCCTTAAACATTCGTCTACGGCCCACCCAGACTTATATTATGGAATAATTAATATATACGAAGCAATATGTAATTATTTACAGTTTAAGCACAATAAAATTTCAAATTTATAATAATTTTAAAATATACTAATTTTAAAATATAATAACTTACATTATTATATTTAATAACTGATGACATTAAAATTAAATAGTGAACCCATTTTAAAATGACGATAACCCCCTTAAAGACATCTGAGGTGAAATACACGAATTGCTTTTATCAATTTTTTTCTTCTATATAAAAGAAACTTAAAAATTTTTTCAGAAATTTTTTGCATGACAAGTTTTTTATAGATATATCTTTTTTTACAATGAACCATGTCTAATTTGAGTATCAAAATGTTCGTCCTTTTTCGATTAACTTATTTTTATTCGAATTTTTTACTTCTTCACATTCTGAGAAAGGTCTTAAATAACAAAAAATTGGCAAAGGAATCAAAAAGTTGTTGCACTTTTAAAACCATCAAAGCGCCAAGATAATTTTAAAAAAGTGTCAGAACGGAGTATTTAAAACCTGAAAGAATTCGACATATCATTAATTTGACATGCTAGCTTATTAAACAAAATCAGCACTCAATTATAAATCATATTACTTTCATGATAAAGGCTAGTTAAATATTTTGGATACTGAAACTTATTTATTTATTTTTTGCCATTTATTAAATGATCGCGAAATTATCATAACATCAGGTTTCTTAATTTTTTGTTCGGTATATACTTAACAAATAAATCTTATTTATAAAGTAAATCAAGTTTCACTAACCGGAAATTTGATAATGAAAATTCAGTTTGCTAATTTAAATAGTAAAAACATTTGACGGAATGTTGTTAGAAAAATGAAGCCGTTTTCATACCCTTCAACTAGAAAAAAAAAACTGGTTTAACTACATATCACGATTAACACCTGTTGAAGCATATATAAATCCAATTCTAATGTACTTAGACACTTACTTTTTTCTTGTATAGAAATAAGTTTATTTGCTAGCGATGTCAAAGTATCTTATCTATGGTGCCATCTTCCATAGCAAGATCAAAAAAGTATATAACAGAGTCTCTGTCAAATTGGGAGGTCAAAAAAAGATTGTCTTTAAACTCTCAGACAATGTTCTGCTACTTATTCCGGATATATCAGAGATCAAAAACTGACTTTTGATGATTTTTAGCATTTTTTGCCAATTTTGATTAATTTATAACTCCTTAGGAAAGCATTTTTCACTATAAACATAAGAATACTAAGAAATATGTAAGATATTTCAAAATTTGGCTTCGTTTTTGAGCTAAAAATTAATCAAAATGCCGAATTTAAAGATTCAGATTTTTTAGTTCAAAAATAAGGCAAAATTTCGAAATATCTTACATATCACTTTTTTCTTGTAATTTTTCACAGAATTGAACTATATTTTTTTCAGACCTATGTAAAACTTTTTTTCAAAAAAATAAAAACCTGAATGAATTTTTTTTAAATCCAAAAACGAGCGCTAATCATTCCAGGACTCATGCAGACACTTTTATGCAATAAAAAGATATCTCCGTGAATTTTTTGGCAGAGAAAGTCCGGATCGGACTTTTAATTTTCTAAATTTATATATTTCATTTGCATATATGTAAGAGAAAGTATATACGTACGGCTTTAAAAGTATTTTTATTGAAAAACTGAGAAAAATATACAAAAAAAGTATGGTTATATCTATCGTGAAATATGCTTCCCTATAAGGAGTTATAAATTAATCAAAATCGGCAAAAAATCATCAAAATCCAGTTTTTGACCTCTGATATATCCAAAAGTATGGTTAAAATAATCGGAAAAAATTCAGGGGTATCCGGAATAAGTAGCCGAACATTTCCTAACAGTTTCAAAAAAATGTATTTTTGACCTTTCGATTGGACAGAGACTCGGTCATATATAATCTTTTTAACGGACACGCGAGACTGTCCCCGCTAATTTTACAAAACAAATTTGCCTTTGTTTAACGAGAATAAAAATTTATTTACATACTTCAACATAACGAATCTTCAGCTATTTCCCTATTCTATGCTTACGTTACTTTACGATATTTCCTTATGCACTTGTCTCCAAAGACACCGATACACGTATACATCACTTCTCAAAGCGCAACACTTACTTTTTTTGCAACCTTATGCACACCTCACTAATTCCTCGAAATACCCTTTCCACTCCCTGCATTTTATTATAATTTTCTCACTATACATTTTACTACCTGCACTTTTCTCCTCGCCTTTTTATCTCAATCGCCAATCAGACGAGAACTATTTTTAAAACGTGTGCGTTCGCTTGCGCTCATATAGCGAATTGAGCAATTATCGATTTTTATCGCCGGGGTCACGAGACCATAGGAGCTCCGTATAGCCACGTGTGATATTCCGTAAATCCTCGTGACACGACAAGCCGCTTTGTGTTAACGGAGTTTAGTATTGGAATATATAATTAAACATTGCAGGCGAGTGTAACGTGAGTATATGCCCGGTGATTTGCATAAAACATGCATTAGCGCCTAACGTTAATTGAAGTGTTTAAGAACGATATACATTTTGATTTTCAATGTCTGTCGATGTGATTTATTTGGCACAATACGTCTGTGAAAAAAACGGTATAGTGGTAAAATAGCTGGCCTATGGTATTTGTATGAAGACTTTGCGTTTTAATAATATTATTTGTTTAATCGAAAACGTATGTATAATAGGTGTATAATTTTCTTCTAATGAAAATATTTTTCATTAGAAATAATATTTGCGTAACCGATATTTTCGTATTCAAATGAGTCTAATCGCAGGTCAAAGTCCTCAAAGTATTCGTATATAGATCAAAACTCCACGTCTGTTGGATCATTCAAACATCAAGTGTGTTTGGATTACAATCAACGTTGCGATCTTCAGTACAATACTTATGCGAAACCGCTAACATCGCACTTCTTAATAAGGATAATCTCGCAGACCAAAACATGGTATTTTCGCGCGAATGATAAATTACATGATCGCTACTATAATAGGGAAAGATAATGTTTTAACATTTTTTGTTCATTACCTCATCTCTCGTTTTTATAATTATCAAGAAAAAAAAAAGTTAACAGAGATAACAAACAGGCGAATCAAAGTGAATGCACGCTTCTTCTCATTTTTTGTGGGACACCTGCTTGAGAAGAAAGAATCGACCCGCGGCCAAAATTGGTGTCATATTTTAGCGCACGTCATCAATTAACATAATCCAGCCCGAAAAACGAAAATAGGCGAATTCTCTCTTTTTCCTGCGACTATTTACAGTGTGCTAAGATTTATTTATTTATTTATTTATTTATTTATCCAGAGTTACATAGCGTAGTTATACATAAACATTGCCATAAAACATA
>JAYJLV010108602.1:0-11455 GCA_036873485.1 Torymus texanus | reverse complement strand
GGGTGTGTGTGTGTGTGTGTGTGGGTGTGTGTGTGTGTGTGTGTGTGTGTGTGTGTGTGTATATACACATATATATTCTTTATTCGGATGTGCTCAAAGGAGAGATATTCGCTGATTTCGCGATTAGAAAATGAAAGTGGAACACGCAAGAGCGTTATACGATCATATATGTTTTCGTGAACGATAAGGATGTATACAAGAGTATCGTAGTGATATTTCCAAAGGAATCGTTTAAGTTAACCGGAAGTTTTATAGAATAATAAATATATACATAATAGTTACGCTTATTAATTTATATATATATATATATATATGTGTGTGTGTGTGTGTGTGTGTGTACAATGTTTTCGATCAAAATATAAAATCATCGATTCCCACAATCAATTGCATATACTCAGAAATATCGCGTACACCAGTTGCCGATTTTTCCCAAACTGTTTTGTTTACGGAGAAACCAGCTTAAAAAATGTGACTAAGCACACGCGCGCGCGTGCGTCTCTTTCGCTCACTCACGTCGGAGAGAAAGTAGGATCGTTAAAAAAAAAAACTCGAGCGGTGGCTACAGCTATATAAACGCGCGTGTATATATATAATGACGCAACGCAAAATTCGCTGCCGCTCCAATTCGAAGCGCCTCTCGCTGTAGCTTATCGATACATACATACATACATACACACCAATGTGCTTATCAATTGCTTATCAATTGCTTCAGGGCTGCTGTGCTCTACCTTTCACTTATAAGTTCTGATGAAGAAAAAAAGAGAGAAAGAGAGAGAGAGAAAAAAAAACAACTACGAACTCGAGTGCTATATGCGCGAGGGTGGATTATTATCGTCTGAGATCGGATGTCCCTGGATTTCCCGTCAGTTTCCGATTACGAAGAGAGAAAGATAGAGATAGAGAGAGGGGAAGAGAAGTTGGTCAGTAGCCGCGAGCACGCGAGCGCTTGGATTACCGTAACGACTACCAAATTTAAAAAGCGATGAATTATTAATGTATATACAGGCGCGATCGCTCGGCGCAAGGTTATTTTAAACGGAGCTTTTAAATATCGATATTTTAGAAATCTCTCTTTTTGGGAGTGAACTCGTAAATTCTATCGGCACGAGATCTTTATGTGTGTGTGTAGAGGGGCTGGAATTGTTTTGGTCTGTTGTTTTAATTAGTAGTATTTATGTATGTAGATTATTGGGATTGATTTTAATTTCCCGTTTTTATTATGTGTGATCGTTGTATGTACACAAATTAGTGAATATTTAGTAAACGTATAAGACACTTTCAAACTTTTATTTTCAAACGAGGTGCCGAAACTTATATTAACAGTACCAATGGCTACTACCTTAAGAACCATGCATTGTTAATTCTTATCATGGAAATCACGTTTTCGGAGTTTCCCGTGAATTCGAAGAACTCATCTTGTTACGGACCGCATTCGAGCCCAAAAAACTACCATCGATACGAAGCGATCCTAAGAATGTATGCACAACTATATAAGAATACTAAGAAACCAGACACACACGTGTATATATATATATATATATATATATGTGTACACACACACACATACAAAAAACAGAATCAAACCATCCCTAAAACTACCCCGAAAAGTCGCTCTAGCTTTTTAACAATACAACAGATAACGACGCCTCGTAAAAGGGACAGGAAAGCGTTCACGCGCGCGGTACGGCTATACACACACATACACATACATATACATACACGCGCTCGCTGCTCCCGCAGATGTTGCACCGGATGAAACTCGGTGGAATTCGAGGAGGGAAAAAAGGGGAGGTGAGAGAGAGAAAGAGAGAGAGAGGGGAGCAGTAGCGGCTGCGGCACAGAAAGAGAGAGAATTCGTCTGTCTGAAATATTTTTGGAGGCACACGCGCGCGTATGTGTGCGAGAACCAACGAAGGGCATGTCTGATAAAAGAGAAGATGCGGTCCATACAGATATGTATATGTTTTGTGTAATGTACGATAACAGGGATATTAGCAATAGCTATAATTAGTAATTTATGTACAATAACACACGCGCGTGTGTGAGATTAGACGAGGAAATTAATAATCGGCTAATTCGCATGCGAATTGCTGCCGGCGTTCTCTTATCATATACATATATGTATATATACATATGTGTGCGAGAAATGTATAGGTATAATATCTCCGAGGTTTCCGGTAAAAAGAGCATCGCGATGTAGTTCCGTCAACAGACGAAGACCCAGTTTGTAAACAAACGCTGTGACGATAAATATCAAAGAAGCCCTTATCAACGACAACAACGACAAAAAAAATCAATCAACCCTACACCGTCGCGTATGTATATATATATAGACAACAAACAGAAACACACACGCCGATCTATATGTATATATACCGTACATGTCTGCTGACTGACCTACATTCCTTATCGCGCGCGGTTCTCGCGAGCGAGCGACCCCCAAACTCACACATATATACAGAAACGAACGATGATGTCGTCAATAAAAATACCGTATGGTATAATCGGCGTTACTAAACGATTGGTTATGTACTTTTTCTATATATACTAGTAGTTTAACAAAAGGGAGCAAAAGATACATCGCGCAGCTGAGCAAGAGCCCATAACATAACCTGCAAAACGATGATCGCGCGAACTAACTGCGCGTGTGTGTTTTCGTCCTAGTTTCCCCTCTAAACGCGAACCGTGCCAACAATCTGTATATATGTACGAAAACGGTTCGAGGAGAATTTTAGTGAATTCGATGATTAACTGGTTATATTATTTTCCCCTTTTCCTCTCAAATAATTATGCGACTTTTATAGACTCCGAATCGTTTCTTTTTCAATCTATTCGCATACATACATACATACACCCATCATTCCGCAGTCTCTCGTGTTCTCACGGCTATCAGATGATAACGCATCGTCGTGACTCACACGTTACTGCTGCTACTACTACAACGTACTCCCCCCCGTTCCTCCCACGCAGCCTGGAGAAATCCTTCGTTCTTTTATATATATAGATATAGACGCTTGGTCCTGATGTATCACCTGGTGATGTGATATGTCGGACATCGTTGTCCTAACCTCAACATTTCCACAATTCCCTCTGGTTAAACCATAATAAACACACACACGCGATGTTATATACTTAATATCCCTTATTCAAAAGCAAACAAACAAATAGATAAATACTATACGCTATAAATATTATTATTATTATAAGGAAATGTCAAATAAATGTACTTACAGCGATCTCAAGACATTTGTCAATTTTCTCGATGAGCTTTTGGTCTCTTCCCTCCTTGTCGAATATAGACAGCTTCTGTCCATCCGGAGACAAGCAAAGCCGGCATATCTCATGGAACATGGACGGGAAGTCAATCATCTTGACGTCTTTAAACTCCAGCTTTTTCTTCAAAATTACACACAAACACACAACTCCGATGCTGTGGTTGTGGTTGTTGTTGTTGTTATTCTAGTTGCTACTACAGAGCACTAATACGGCGCGTTGTCAGTACCGCCTCGACGACGTTGGCCACGTCTTCGTCGTCGTCCTCCTCCACCTCCTCGTCGTCGTACAGCCGCACATGTACGTGGGTGTATAACACACTGAGCGAGCGGTTGTGAGAGAGAGAGATATGTAGAGAGAGAAAGAGCAAACGAACGGAGTCGAGACGACTACAAGAGCGTAGGTGGCCCTTTTCTAGGTTAGAGGCAGACAGACTCCTCTCCTCTCCTCTCTGATACACAGATATATACACACATATACAAACACTTGTGAGTGTGCGTGCGACACTATTCGCACACAACTCTATTATATACGTACTGCACCTACTATTCTGCTGCTTCTATATAGATGTGGCTCGTTCTATACGTATATATGTATGTGTGTGTGTGTGTGTATATATATACTATCTTGGTATATATACACGCGCGGTTATCGCGCACACGCGCTTTTAACACACTGCACGCGGTAGGATTATAATCACTGCACCACAACGACGACGCCGCTGCATCTCTCGCGGGGAGCGCGCGCGTCCGTTATCTCTCTCTTTTTCTTTCTTCCTCAGCTGCTGCTAATGCTGCCTGGTACTTATATATGTACGTATCGTATATATACTATATACGTTACTGCTGCTGCTGCTCTCTCGTTGTGGCACAAAGAGAACGCGCACTTCGCGGCGCGCGATCGGCACGACGTGATAACACTGTGTGTATATGTGAATGTCGATGCGCACGGGTGTATATATACATATACACAAATATATATATATATGTATGAATGAGAGCTACGCAGACAACACTAAGTGTATATACGTGTATATGTTGTGTTAGTGTCCGCGCGCATCTGTATATATATATATATATAATGTGCGTGTATGTGAAATGTGTACTGTCTGTTGTTTGTGTGTATACGTGTGCGAACCGACGCGCACGGAGCCGAGGCTGAGACTGATCACTGATGGGGAGCAGAGTGTGTCGAGAGAATATCATGAGCGCCGATATCACGCACGGCACGCAGGAAGAGGCAAAGGAACGCCTACGAGTTCTGCTATTGGACGATTAAGAGGGTGGGGATACCAGAGAGATTGCTGCGAGACGCTTGCCGCTTAGTGCGCTTGCGCAGTTCTGCTAGAGTTCCGGCGTCCTACGCGTATTAGCCCGGCGGGAAGATACGGAATTTTAATTTGACACGTGAAATTGAGAATGTCACCGATTGGTTTAGAATGTCTGTGTAATATTCGGCGGAAAACGATGAAGTTTTGCTATTACTAAGGTTGTAATGTTCGATACTCTGTCGATACTATGGTTATTCTTATGCTTTAATGTTGGTAGTCCTTGTACGAATTGAATTTCAAACGAAAGTGTTTGACATTTTCGTAGGTATAACGTTACTTAAATTTAATTCGAGAAGTGTGTCTTTTACACTTGTAATGATTGTGTTTTGGTTATATAGAACAATTTTTACGTATACGGAACGTCTGATTTGCAAATTTTACTGTGTAGAAAAATACTTTAGTTTTTGTAGCAAGCTTCCATGAACTTCTAATGAATAGCAGACGACGCTTACCACAGCGTCCCCGGGAAACTGACGCACGTATAAAAAGAATTGCAAAACCATATAACAGTATTTGTTGAGTACAAAAAAGTGTATGTATGGTAAGAACCCGGCTCTGTAAACAACGCTTGCTTAAAAAAACAGCGCGAAACTGATAATGTATCTAAGTTATGATTGGCCAAATGATAGCGTCGGTTCTCGACCAATAGCGTCTCGTGTCTTATACGGCAAGCTTGAGCGTCGGCGCTCTAGCATCTCAGGTAATTTACCGTCTCGAATAAGGTAAGAAAACGACGGAGTATCAGCTACGTTGATTTTCTATATATTGTTCATCGGTTAGTAAATTGTTAATTAAGGTATAATTAGTTTATCCCTGAAAAAAGTTTTTTTTGTATAAGAATCTGACTCAATATAAAGTATACATATAATCATCCTATTCAAAAGTAGATTGATTTAAAAAACAGAACATAAATGTTTTTAAGTTAATTTTATGTAAAAGTAGACCTGATTGATCCAAGATAAATTATAAAACAATTAATTCTCTAAAAAAAGTTATTGTGAAATTTATCGGTAAAATTTTAGGGAACAAAAGTATATATTTTATTTAAAAAAATTAACAAATATATAAAGATCGGATGTGAAAATAGACTAATAGTTAGTTCCGACAGCTTTCTCATATTTTTTCAAACAATTCATTGTATATAAGCATACATGTATTCATTACAATGTCAGTTCATTATTAATATTGAACACTATGAATAAACTATAGAATATTGAAAACCCGATGCAATTTATTAGACGTATTGTATTTAACGTATCACTGATTCTATAGAACATAATACGCAATAATTATATGTATTATTACAATGCTGAGTAAACAATTGCATTATGCATTTTACATTACGACTCATGTACTGTATAACAATGCTCTTATATTTATCCCCGCAACTATCGTTCCCGCATTTCCTTAAAAATTCAAGGGCTTTTCCTGGAAGCCGGTAGCTTTTAAAAACTATGCCGCGTCTCTGACCATAAGCGTACCCAAGCTGCGCATCTGCCTAACATCACCATAAAAACCTAAAGTAAACCTTTTCTTGCGAAAAATAAAAAAATAATAATATTCATAAATAGTATAAAATAAAATGTTAAAATTATCGTACGGATTTTTCCATCACATCATTTAATGCTACGTGTGAAATTTCGGAGTGCTTAAGCATCTTGATGACAGCGTCTACCTCCATTTTATCAGATGGACATGGGTCGTTGTGTATAGATGTTTCGAGCCATTTTCTATACCTGCGCTCACAAGATTTACAGTGCATCGACTTGACATCACAGTAGACGACTTTGCATCGCAAAACCATTCAATCAATATCACGTAATTCCGATAAAAAAGATTTCATCCACGAACCATCGTCGTAAACAGTAATCCTTGCAAAGAGTTCATTTAATTCAGTTCTCTTTTTTCGCGTTGCTTTCTTCATAATAACCGCCTTGAAGGGTTGCCGTTGCAATTGAAATCATATCAATTAATCTGTCGTAAGAAGATTAAAATATCGATAAATTCTATAAATGCACATCACTTGATTATTCCATGTAGACTCACTTCTAATAGTCGCATTTCAATAACGATTTTTTTGCTAATTTATTATCCATTTCGTATTATGGTATAATTATACTTGGTGTTTCAATGCTTGGAAAATTCAGAGATGGTAGATTTTGAAGCTTTAATACGGAGAATTTGTTTCGTGTCACGTTATGTCTGATTATTTAACCAAATTTATCAGCAACTTTGAATTTCGTGTCAGAAACACTTATACTTCTGTCGAATCGTTGACGGCTTCAAATCTATATTCGACGATCGTTACGTTCTGATATATAATATTGTTCCGATGCCACATGGGATAAATATCTTTCTTAATTGTGACCACTTTTTCGTCACTCATTATAACTCATATAAGACCTCTAAAGCGACAAATAAACTATTAAGCAACAGCACTAATCGTGGTTTCAAATGAGATAATGATACATCTTTTCGCTAGACTAATGTACTTTCGTTCGAAAATCTTTTAACCGATTGCAAACTTCCTTCCAATAATTCTGTTAGTGAATTACTAAAGTTATAGAAATCAAAAGACAAATCATAAGAACTATTAGAATTCCCAAAGAACAACAATTCGTATACGAACGTAAAATATTTTTCTTACAATTCTAATACATTCGCAGCATCTTTCAAGCCAAAACCAATGGAAAAATTGTATTTCCGAAAAATTATACAGTACTGTGACCCTTAACAGTGTCCTTGTCAGGGTCTTATACGGCGTTCTGTAATAAACATTTACGACGTAGGTTCTCGTAAACCCTCTTCTCTTCCTCCGCACTTCCACGTATAGTTATACTTCATCCTGGTAAATCTCTGACCCTCTGTGCGTTCAATACTTAGGTATCGTTCTATCTTTGTCTTTACCTCTGTTAAAGGTGTGGAGCAGATGTGTACAGCATTATCGGTAATACCTCAGGTATAGGTTTTGAGAATTTACTGTCTAGACAAATGCATATACCTGAGTCTGAGCGTGCTTTGACAATATGGTGGCCCGCAGTTCCGCACATATAACGTGAGATTTCGGGGACTACACGCTACGCGGGGGGTATTTACTATAATATAAGGGAAAGGAAAGTACGGTTTTGCAGAATATGGCTACACGATAAGTATACAATCTCGGTGCTATTAAGAGTGTTAAAACTCAGATTTGTCTCTGGGTTTTCGCTAGGTGACAAGGGTGTAAAATTTTACAGACCCGAGAGGTATTTCGGGGAAAACTACCTTAGCCTGGGAAAAAGGAATGGTTTTCTTTTTTTTTTTTTGTAAATTACAAAATAATTAATTGTTGATAATTTAATTCTTTATAAATGTATATGGGTAAATCAGAAAAGATAAACAATAAAATGTGATTGTTCGTGAAGAATATCACTTTAAACGAATTTTCCATGAGCTAAATTGTTTATTAAATTATTTTTTTTAGGATTATTTTCCGAGCTGAATTACTAGCTAAACTATTATGTATGACAATATAATATCAGTGAATATTCCTAAACTAGTTTCCGATCTAATTTGCTTTAACGCGATCACTTCCAAGTGACGCGGTGGAAATTATAAGGAAATATATGTTGGAATCGTAATGGAATTATCTGTATAAAAGATTGAAATATGAAAATTGAAGAATCTGGCTTGATAAGGTTTTAAAATTTTTTACGTGGATTGATATCAATAATTCGATTTGAACAGACGTACGTTTATCAATTCATAATAATTATCACCTGGGGGAGTTCTAAAATAAGAGTTTTTAAAAATAAGCAAATAATAATAAAATTTAAATTACCACTTCAAAAGTACTGAATAAAAACTAAAAACCAATTTAAAGCCAATTCAGGTATTTACATTTGATAACATTTTTATTTTAATTACTAGTAATGCTTTTAAGGAAATTGTGTTATTGTTACATATTAATTTTTATTAAAAATGCCTCTTCGAACAATATTTAGATTTTTCATGTTTAATTATTATTATTTAGGTATATTTATTTATTTATTTTTATTCATTTAAAATTATATTTTACAGTTATTATTATGTTGTTCTTGCCGTTTATCGTATAAATCGAACGACTATAATCTTCTTACTGAAGCGTGGCTACTGCCTGGAATAATATATAAAAAGAATGAAATTTTATTTCCAAATTATTT
The DNA here is from genome assembly GCA_036873485.1 of Torymus texanus. Classification (NCBI taxonomy): domain Eukaryota; kingdom Metazoa; phylum Arthropoda; class Insecta; order Hymenoptera; family Torymidae; genus Torymus; species Torymus texanus. The sequence continues at coordinate 2,671 of JAYJLV010108602.1, read as the reverse complement.
ATCTATTTTGATTTGCATTCGTAATCGGATTTCTCATGATTAATATAAGAGTATATTAATATGTAATACGTAAATATATAATTTAATTATTATAAGGATTATTTAGCTTGAATATTTCAATGATGAATTTTAGTAATGAAATTTTTGTACACTTCAGCTAAATTTTTAATATTAAAATTTTATAATATAATGGGACATAAATTATTTTTTATAATGAATATTTGACGATTAAATTCATTTTTCTGAAATTGTTTTCGTTATTTATCATATTCCATAAAACACATAAGCTTAATAACAATAAGTTTGAATGATTTATCATAAAATTAATAATTGAATAAATTATTTTGTACATGAGCATCGTTCAGAAAAATATGGATTATACCAATGATAAGTGGAATAAATATTTTGGTATATTTTCAACTTATCAATTAACCATTGGGAAACAATGAATTATTTGATGACGAAATACGCTACATTTGAAAAACTTTCGCGAGTACATATCGTCGCTCCCGTATAAAAAGACGGTAACTCGGAATCCAGTTGAAAAACATGGTAAGCTAATTTTTTTGCTCCGATTTAGGTTGGCAAAACTGATCAAATATTTTCAGTATTTGATTAAGATGTGATCAGATAGACTTTATTTACACTTCTATCAGACTAAATATTACGATTATAGTACGAATGTTTCTAAATGAAAGAAAATTATTTTCGAGAAGAAAACAATTAATAAAGCAATTAATCTAACATGAACATTAACGTAATATTAATTTTTATGTTTACTACATTTTACTATATTTATATTGCTTACTTGTAGGCCTTAGCCTTACTTCCTATTGGCCAATATTCAAACCGCGCCACATAAATAAAGTACATGTGACTCGGTCGATAAAAAATGCTCAAAGACAAAGTACACAATAAATCGGGATGTCATTATTTTGGTAATTATAGAGATTGGACTAATACACTTTAATATAAGTGTAGTAAAATTTAGTAGACATAAAAATTAATATTATGTTAATGTTCATGTTAGATTAATTGCTTTATTAATTGTTTTCTACTCGAAAATAATTTTCTTTCATTTAGTAACATTCGTACTATAATCGTAATATTTATTCTGATAGAAGTGTAAATAAAGTCTGATCACATCTCAAATCAAATACTGAAAATATTTGATCAGTTTTGCCAAACTAAATCGGAGCAAAAAAAATTAGCTTCCGAGTTACCATGTTTTTCAACTGGACTCCGAGTTACCATGTTTTCCAATCGGACTCCGAGTTACTATGTTTTCCAACCGGACTCCGAGTTACCATGTTTTCCAACCGGACTCCGAGTTACCAGCTTTTTCAACCGGACTCATAGTTACCATGTTTTCCAACCGGACTCCGACTTACCAGCTTTTTCAACCGAACTCCGAGTTACCAGCTTTTCCAACCGGACTCCGAGTTACCGTCTTTTTATACGGGAGCGACGATATGTGTACATGATTTTCTTACAAGGCAGTAGTACTGCCTACCTTTTTTCTGACGTTTATATGATGTTCAGAAAAGTAATTTACGTATAATACAGTTGCAAATAAGTACAATAAATTTGTATAATATTAATGTAAACTAAAAAGGGTTGTAACTTAGTTTACATTTGCTATTCTACGCATTATTTGTGCGCTTAATCGTTTGTTGAACTACACAAGCTATTTTCAACCGTATATGAATAGATAAATTTGAAGGAGTTATAACATACGATATAAATGATAAATCTATAAGTAACCTTTAATTAAAATTGGACAATTGATATTTAAATTAGTTATCGATAATTGAATGACATAATAAATTAAATGCTAATGCATTAGAGGCGTTTTTCCATCTTTATAACGAATTTAAGAATATCACTCACTTATTAATTAGACGGTTATCAATAATAAGTACGTTATTAGATGAGACTTTTGTGATTTTACAATAGAAATCTTGCCTCATGCATAACAATACAAAATTTTATTGACAATATGAATAAATATTCACATAATTGTTTGAGTAGCTATTACGTGTTAAATTTATCTTAAAAAATTAAATGTTCAATTCCGATAATAAATATAAATATTCAATAATACAATTAATTTTATTTTATACATATCCGAAAAATAATTAATTATTTTACTGTGCCCAAGGTAAAATTGGGTACTTAATTACGAACTTTACGAGTAAGCAGTAATTTAGATGGTAAAGATAAGTTTATTTCATAGGGTAAAGGGAATAAGATTCTATTTCACAGCAAAACGCTGAAAAAGGTTGATTCTGACGATGCATTGACAAAAGTTCTATTTCCGGTACATTCTCTTTTTTTTCATCAAGATACGAGTTGACAATATGAAAACAAAATTCGTAATTTTTTTTCCCCTTTGTTATGCTTTGAATTCAAATTCTTATATACAATAAATTAACGAATATATATAGATAGTACCGGCCTGTAATCGTCTTGTAAATGAAATATGTAGAATTAATCAGCTTTTCTACCTAAATTGTTTTAAATTAGGTATACATAAGCTATATAATCTCACTGAAAAATATCTAACTTTGATTAATCTCTGAAAATCAGTAGTATCCCTGGTGGAAATCCAAAACATTTTTTAGCCAATAACTGACTATTTATTTTAGACTTGGCCATAAAATAGGTACTT
>JAYJLV010108601.1:0-36223 GCA_036873485.1 Torymus texanus | reverse complement strand
GGCATTTTGCCACTAATCTCTTATAAATAAATAGTAAATCATTCTGATTTTTCAAAATTATTTTGCCTCTTGCTCAACGTACTGTTCTGATGTTCAACCATTTCCAGACAATGACAAGGCTTCGTTTTCAGCTGAGAGCTAATAATCTGACGAAATTTTACAGAATTTCGCAAAGTGTAAATATCCTTTTCTACCCAATGAACAGATTTAATTTATATGCGAGAGTTCATGATCGGACCCAGCAGCGGCACTAAATATTGCAACTAATTATAAGCTATTATAAAAATCAATAATAAGAAAGCTTGGTATGACTTTCACGATTTTTATAAAAAGAAAGCTTGTTATATTGAGAGACAGAGAGAGAGACAGAGAGAGAGACAGAGAGAGAGACAGAGAGAGCATCGGCGCGCAAGCTCGCGCGTAAATCACGCGACGGATGGTATACATATACTAGTAGTAGTACGTGCAATTGCGAGTCGCTCGCGTGGTTTTGCGGAAAAGTTTGGGGGGTGGATGACCGAGCGTAGTGTAATTTTTTTTTTTTTTTTTTTTTTGTTCGAAAGCGATGTTGGTTTCTGTGTTTTGGAGCGTGGACGTGGATGTTTGAATATAGAAGAACAAATGCGGAGGGATGGATGCAGAGTAATAACAGTTGGAGGAAAGTAGATATATATGGTATAGAACAAAGCGTGCTCTAGTAATTTGAATATCGTTGCTTGTATATTATTATGCGAAGAATTAGCACAAAAAACCAATTCAACGTACAAGTACCTTCCGGACGATTCGCGCGTATATAATAACTGTAACATGAAATAACGTATTTTTTCTGTCTCTCAAAAACTTGATTTTTTTCGAGTCAACCGACCGCGTTTAATTTCATAATCAACTTTATTACCGCCCTCTCTCTCTGCTCTTGTAAAATTCTCTACCATAGTAGTAGTTCGACCATCGTGTACAATCCTCGTACCGCAAAAAGCAACCGTTTCATCTGTCTATCTGTCCGTCTCTCTTTTCTCTTCTCTCCCTACCGCGTTGTTGTTATACTGCTGTTGTACTGCTGCTATAATAAAAGCTATATACGCACGCGGGGGTCGCGCATTTTTCGCCGCGTACGAAATTGGCGCGCCGCGCCTAACGGCCTGGGATTAACGACCATAACGACCGAAAATCCAAACGACGCGCGCGAGCGTAGAAAAGTTGTGAAAGTTATATGTCTCCGCGTGTTGTACAGAGCAATGCCGTGTTGCGAAATGTGGCTATAATATAGTTGTGTGTTTTTTCTCTCTCTCTCTCTCTCTCTCTCTCTCGTGTTGTGATGTTTTTTGCGATTGCCTTATTATACTTTTTTTTCTATATCCGTAGTCTTCGAATGCTCGATCAGGAAAAAAAACCAGGTTTCTGTTAGTTCCGACCCATAGCTGGTGGGTGGAAAGGAGATACTTTGCACGATATTTTTTTTCTTTCAGATCAACGTCGAGTGTAATAAGTAACGATCTGTCAAAGTGTACGGTTACGAAGTAAGTAAGTAAGTAAGAATCCGCGTTCAATGTGAGATGCTCGATATAGAAATTTCTTGAAAGCTAAACTCTCCTCTTTCATTCATCTATTCGGGAAATCCATCGCCTGGAGTATACATACTATATCCCTATATATATAACGACGTTACCACGATGTCAGTTTTGTACATGCATTTATCAAACAAATTACCACTCATAATGGCGATAATTTCGCGAAAATCTATCAATCGGTGTGCTCCGTTTACCAGGATTCTTCTTCCACGTCTCGAAAAATTGATTTTCAATGGAGAACCGCGGCTCGCGCTTTTATATCACGGGAAAATCTCTTTCTCTCTACAAAACTATATAGCTTACGGCGATGCCGATGAATCGGGAATATATATTTTACATCGCGCGAAATTCGAATCGCTTTCCTCGCGCCGGAAGGTGAAGCGATGCGCGTCTCGATTATTAATCCGTCGATTAGCATCGAGAGCCGCAAGCAAGCAGACCGTCGACGGATTATCTCTCTCCTTCTCTTTCTCTCTCCTTCTCTTTCTCTCTCTCTCTCTCTCTCTCTCTCTCTTGGGAGAGAAGCCATTTGTTCGTAGCGATAGCGTCGCGGGTAATGAGGCGGCCGATGGTTTTTCATTAAAGTTTCAATGCAAACGTGTATGTGTGTGTGGATCGTCTGGCGACGAGGATATAATAATGCAGATTCTATTAAGGATGCTGCTGTATGTACATGTAAGTTACGGCGATCGAGTTCTTGCTTTTTTTTTTCTTCGTATAATATACATCGAGGATATGGATGGACGAACGGATGAGCGCAAGCGAGTATATAAGTGTTTTGTTTGTCAATTTTGAAGATTGAATTTTGCGCGCGTTACGCTTGACGAGCGAATCCTTTTTTCTCTCTCTCTCTCTCTCTCTCTCTCTCTCGGGCTCGATCAAGCGATGAAACGGTGAGAAAATTTATATAAAAAAATTGCAGTATACATTATAAACAACCGCACGTTTCGAGGCCGTAATAAATTGAAACTAAACGCGCATATGCACCCATCGTTCAAACAGACAAAACGAACATTTAAATAAGCGTTTGTATAAGCACCGCTGCGATTTTCCGCAAGCCCATATAATATATAATATTCGATATATACATTGAAGAAAGATCCAAATCGACGTATATACATAGAACGTTGAGAGATTACTACCTGGTATTACACAACAGCCAAGCACGTCAAAAACTCCAATCCATCGAAAAATTCACGCACCTCCGCCTATCTGCCTCCCAAACAAAGACCTCGTATAACATATTCTCCCCCTCTCTCTCTCACTCTCGTTCCTATATCCTAGCGCACAATGCAACACACCAAGCGGCTTAGAATCTCCCCCAAGAGAGAGAGAGAGAGAGAGATGCTTATCGGCCACGTGTGCCCGCTCGCTAGCAATTATAAATTTGCCGCGATTAAGTGAAAGCTCGATATATACACATACACACACACGCATATACGAGCAATCGAGCGTTAAGTCATTAGCTGCGCGTGTGCCCGGCCTTTATGGAGAGCCGAACAATGCTCTAATATGTATATGCGCATGTGTATGTGTGTGTGTGTGTGTATGGATATATAGCCGTGGGGAGGGAGTTCATATAGACGATGATTTTCGCTGAATAATTTCGATGCGTGGAGAATGCTGCCTGTATGGATATATAGAAGAAGGAGAAGGGATGTATATATATAAATGCGTTTTGGAATGTTTTAGCGACGCGCGATAAAAATTCAAAAGTATTCCCGAGAATGGAAACCGTTATATTATACAACGTAGCGCGGATAATAAATTAATTTGACGCGAGAATTCGTGCGATTTGCCGTACGAGAGTTAGTTTTCACCATATATTGCCGATATGTAGCTGTGCATTTAGAAAGTTATATATAGCATATATTATATGCAAAATGCGCGAGAATCGCAGTGAACATTGACATAACTTCAGGATCGTTTGTACACGTAAATACAGCTACACACAATATTCTGATAATGAACGTTCATTGCCTCTTAAAATATTCATTAATTTCCTTATTAACGATAAATTTCACGCGTGTTTATTTTCCACAACTCGCCGTGAAAACACACCCAAGTCACGAAAACATTCACTATATGTATATCTATACATAGAGAGTTTTCCTTTCGTCGCATGCACGCACGCGCTTCTTATATACGCAAACCTCGCTCGTAAATCGCCGAGTCAAAGTGTCCGCAGAAGCTGCGTATATATATATACCTATAGACCCGTAAACGCGGGTACCGTTACAAAGCGCGTATATATACGTATGTGTGTATGTGTCTATACATATATAGAAGAATGCCGCTGCCGTTGCAACCGCATAGTCGCCGCCGATGCCGTCGTCGTTTGTAGTCACCGCGCGTGGGTAATTAATCGGCCTCGACGATTGACTTTCGCGCTGCATGCGCCTTATCTTCAACCTTTACCCCGTGTGTGGAAAACTGTCCCGCACGCGAGAGTGTATAGATACTATAATGCATGTGCGCTTGCAAACATTAGGAAGTAATGGGAGTTGGTAATAATTTATGGTTTATAAGATTTTGTAAGGGGGCTTTTTTGGAGAGGTAATGAGGGCTTATGAGTATATACCGGTATAAATGTAATAATTTTCACGCTAAATGCTGTCGATCGAGAGATATATTATATATATGTAGGTGCCGACCGCGCGAAATCACGCGGCGCCTCGGGTCGTGAATTCCGCGGAAAGGTGCGCGCACATACGTGCCCCCTACACATATATAATACACATTTTTCCATACTACATACTAAATGTAGATAAGTCATCACCGTTATACACTTGCTTTTTACATATATATATATATATATATATGTATACATCGTGTACAGTCGTACCTAAATTTTTTCCCTTTTTCTACTAATAAATCATTAACCACCCGCTTGTTTTCCAAATCTCACGGGGCGTCGCAAAACATCGCGGAAGACACGATGAGCCGTATTCGCCGTCGTCGCTGCTACTCTCGTCGTGTGTCAGAGAGCGAAGGAACGCGCGCGCTATCGCGTTACCTCTCCTAGAGAGAGAGAGAGAGCAAGAGGTCCTCGACCTCCCCCGCCGCGCGTCGTCGTCGTCGTCTACATGCGAACGGTGACGTCCGTGATCCGGTCACTCGCCGCACCGCGAAGAATATATCGCGAGCGAGCGCGAGGAGGATGAACTCGTGTATGTGCGTTGCGGAAGAGGAGAGTAAGTGTATGTGTGTATGTGTACGTCAGTTGACCTGGCGAGGAGTGTGAAGTCGTGTTGGGTGGGTAGGAAGGTAGAGTGATTTGTTGGGAGACTCTCTCTGTGTGTATGTGTATAGGGTGTTTTTCTTTAGTCGCTTATATAGAGATGGATGTTGGTAAAGTGATAACGTTCGTCGTTGGCGAATAGGGAAGTATTTAAGTGAATTGAGGTTTCATTTCGTTAATTACTCATAATGAATTGGATTATATCTTTAGTATTGAAATATTTTTATTGCAGATGTTGGAACGTGCATTGCAAGAGAAATTAAATTATTACCGAACGCTATATATGCAATGTATTTAGATAAATTGAGCTGATAATGTATTTACTTAGGATTAATTTAGTATCGCTAATGCTTTAATGATTGGTAATTCCGAAATAATGAAATATACGATGCGGTTTGATTTAATATTAAATCTGGATATGCTATTATAGGAAAAAACATTCATATAAAATGCAAAAATTTGAAAATAATAATCATAAGAAACCTAATACTTACTACATCAATATCAATATATTTTGTTATTACACTTTATACGATAGCATATGTGGCACGCGCGGAAATATATACCACCAGCCCTGCATATACATAAAAGCTTTCATAAAAATCCTTTAACGTGCCTCCTGAAAACGAAAAATTACTAGGATAGAAAATCATAAAAATGATCCAGCATAAAAATAAAGAAAGACTGTTGCTACCGCTAAAACCTAGACTATTAATATCTGAAGGCCACGCGCAATTTCATGTCCACCGAGTTACGCGTACGCGCTTTAACGGACGGTGAATTTCGCGCAAGAAGATCGTCTGCCTCTCTCTCTCTCCTGCAATAGGCGGATGCATACGCACACGAGAGAGCGACGCGTGTCTTCGTATATAGCTTTAATCGGAGAGGGAGAATCTTTCTCGATAGGGCGTGTCCTACCTATCAATCAGGCGTTATTCTCTCTCTCTCTCTTACTCCGGCGGCACGCGCGTATGCTCTCGCAAATAAGTCTACTTCGTTCTCTCTCTCACTCTTCATCTCTCGCGCGCGTTCTATCCTCTTATTGCCAATGACATAATGACTTCCGGCTGGTCTTGAGCGCGTGCGCGTGCGGCGCTAATGCGACGTATTGAAAAAGCGCGAGAGGAAATTGCACCGCGCGAACGTCGTTATTACAATACAGAAAAGAGTACAAGCACGATATCTTTTTTGCTCGTGATTACAAGGCGATTTTCTGTTTTCAATGCATGCAGCCTGTACGTCTACGTTGATAAGGAAGTTTATTAACGCGCACGAGCGCGTGTATTAAATTTGCAGTAGGTATGTATATATAGTAGGTAGTGCAGCTTCTGCTTTTCTTCTGCATGCGCGCGTAGTAAATGTTAATTGAGTGAATTTATGCTACCGCGGCGGCAGCAGAGGGACGAGTTAGAGGGTATATACGGACGGATGGTGGTAGTGGTGGCGCGGCTTGTTATGGAAAGGAGAGAGAGGGAGAAAAATCAGCGTGGGTTCGCAGAATTGAGCTGTTGATGTGAGGCGGCGCGCGAGATTTAATAATTTGAAGACGTATACTTGCGAGCTAGATTATGATGTAAGTAGCTGCTGCTGTTGATAATGCTTTTATTGTGGAGTAGTTTAATTAAAGTTTTTTCGGGAAAAATGTCGGGATGCAAAGGAAAATGCTTTTATGCGTATAGAAAGTTATAGGTTTTTACGTACTGTTAATTGATTTTCTTTGGATATACTTTAAAGTACTATATGGATGGCGCGTAATAGACACTGATAACTTCATGGGCGTAATATGAATTACTCGAAGTAAACTTTCTAGATTTTAAGATAATGAAGATTGTTTCATTTATATTATACGGTAGCACGCGCCAACTGCTCGTATATAAAAAATATCAGATAGCGTCTAAAAGTATCGTTTATCAATTACTCTCAGACCGACTGTTACATATATACGTATTATCAGAATTCAGTTTCCTTTCATTCCAGCAATCAAAACAAGAGCCAACCATAATTACTCTTATCCACTAAACGCAAGATTATCCCGACACATATATATATACAGTGCGAGTGCATGCATGCACCCAATTCCCCTTTTAATTAAATCTAAACACATCAACAACTCGAGCGCTCGCACCACGTTTGCTCGCCTCCTAACCCTTATCACGCTATATACTCTACACAACCATAGCGTATATATATACCGGCACTCGCGATGAAGCCGTAACTTCTCTAAATCGACTTTTTCCCCTCTCTCTCTCTCTGTGCACGCGCGCGCTTACACCGGAAATACCCACCTTCTCAGCTATATAGCGTACACCAAGAGCGCGCGCAAACAGCCTTTGCACACGCGACTGTATACGATCATACTGTTCTCTTACTTCTTACTCTTTCCTATATATATATACAGCAGTGTGATAAACGCATCGTCGCGTAATAAAAAGCTCAGCGGCGATAGATAAGCTGAGAACTAGAGCTCTCTTCTCTCTCTTCTTGTCTTCCGACAAATTTGCCAAGCGCACCGCGCTACTTAGGCCCTCGTCGTTTGTCTTAACGAGGCCGTACGCGCGCGAGAAATACTTGCGGAAAAGCGCGGTTATATGCGCGTATACGTACCGACAAAGTCGACTTTTATGCTGTGAGAGAGAGAGAGAGAAAGAGGATGAGGAAACGTATGTAACGTTGTTGCTATACACACGCGGCTGTTTCACGGTGATTTGCGTCGTCCGCTGTCTTGGTGTATACAACCGTGCGTAAGTTTTCCGGAAGTTTTCCACGGCGTGCAGCGTTTTTTTCTCTCTCACTCTCTCTCTCTCTCTCGCTCTTCTTTGAGAACGATGATGAGTTTTTGTCGGAAGATAAAGGGGAATGCGAGTTGTTGTGAATGCTTTTTTTTTGGAATATATAACGCGGGAAATCTAATCGCGATATATATAATATTATATATCTGGATGTCTTAATGTATTATATTGCGCGCGCGCGCGGCTCGTAAAGATATGCTTTTCAGAATAAATTACGCCGCGATAAAAGTCCACTTTAATTAGCTTTTTAACGATTTAGCCACGGTGTAATTTCGCAAATTACAGCGGCGTTTTTGCCAATGTTGTAAAATATGTATATGTATATATATGCATATAACGCTGCGCGTTTAATCGTGACCAGTAGCGCTTGCTAGTGATTTTTACATCCTGATAAATCTTCTCAAGCTGCGCATACTCGCCGAATCAGCGAAAAAGCTCGCATACATATATACATATATAGTCGCTACTTTGCATTAAGCGGATGAAATAAAATGATTGTTCGGCAACTATCGGAGATCTGTCAGCATGAGCGCAGGTGAGAAATAGGGTATCAAATATAACTTCGCTCGTCGCGTTTGCTCTTTCGCACGAAAAATATTTTCGATGATTGAAAGCGACAGCTCAATTTGATCTTGAAACGCTTCTATATAGGAGGTATATGAATATAAAAAAAAATCAATACTTTCATGAACATGTATGAACACGATATTCTCCCCTTTATACTTTCCTCGTAAAATATACCTTTTCAAATAAACTTCACCATACGAACATCCAGCAATACAAAAACACATCCTATATAATATCACGCAATCCACCCACGACAACCAAGCCTCATAGTCTAAAGAAGAAAAAAAACCTTAGACACTTCAAACAATCATATATATAGCCGCATGTATAGTACAAGTTCACGGTCACGCTCGTAAACGCAGCTCGCGCGCATACGGCAGTTACGTTGGCAGAAGAGACGAAATCACGCGCGCGTGCGCGTATATAAAAGCTCCATGGTCGCGCCTTTGCGATGAGATGATTGCCGATAAATTCCGGCGCTCTTTCGCACGCTCTTTTTGCGCAGGCACACAGGCGCGGAGTATAATTCCGCGATTAAGGAAAGTGCTCGACGCGAGCGCGCGCGCGCGTCGTGGGAAAGGTGATTTTCGTAGCTCGATCGTTCGGAAAAGGAGATGTCTTTTTTGTTTTTTCATTGCTTTGCGGGGTTGGTAGTATATAGTAGTACTACAAGTAAGTATAAGAGTGCAGCATTTTGGAGGGATAATTAGTCTGAATGGGTAGACGAAGAGTTTTAACGCGCTTACAGTATGAGAATAGGAGAAGAGTCGGCAGTTACTTTAATTCACTGTACGCGCATATATTCATTTACGCACGCTAACACGCGTTTATTGCGGTTATTTTTGCAATACTTTTCGAAAATTACCGTGACTCTCATAATAATACCGTAAACTCTCTCTCTCGCTCTCTTTTCTTCTTATATACATATACTACAGCGCTTATATTCTTCATCTGCATCGCGGAAATGAAGGCGCATGAAGGCCGTTAAGTCCTGTAATGTTTATGTAATTCGAAATTTACGCGTCTGTGTGTTTTACACGCGGAAAGGCGTAAATCATGTTTCTGTTGGATTTAGATTGTCAAATTGAATTACAGCTGACGATAAATTACACGCACACACGTGTATATATATATACCTCACCTCTGGCAATCAGATGACTCTCCTAATGACTACGACTCAAAAGTGAAATTTTCTCTCCTTCGTCGCTTAATTTATTTGGACAACAATCATCGTGCCGCGATATAATTTACATCCTATATATACATATTATACTCCTTTTCCGCGTCCTATTTGATCAGCTTTATATATAAACACGCGGAACCGCAAGTTCCTCCTATTACCTATACTAGAACTGTCCCTTTTTTCTTGATAAACAAACAATATACTCGCACGGTACATCTATATAAAAAAAACAACACTATACACACGTGTGCTCTCGTATCACTTGCATCCCCCTTTTTCTCAATCCCCTCGCGATAACCACCGTATCTTTCCCTAGCGGACGCTTCTTACCTCCTACCTCGCATACGATTGTCTCCTCCTTCCTCTTCATGCCCCTTTTACACGTACGCGCATACCTTATACCTCGTAGTCTTGGCTTATCGCATTCTCGTATATACATATACCTTATAGAGTACGTGGTGGCGCCTCGCGCGAACGTGTGCTTATCGCACGGCGACAGGTTTGGGCCGATTGTCTCTCTCGTTAGAGCGCGAATGGGTTTATGCGTATTGATGCGTCGATAGCGATAAAGGTATATCTGTGTATGCAGAATGTATGCGCACGTATGTATGTGTATGTATAGAGAGGGATAGGAGATAGAACGGGTTGTACTATTATCGGCTGTCGTACGAGTATAACGAGACTTGCTCTCGCGTCGCGGGTCGTGGAAAATTGTGTATTCTAGTTCTCTCTCTCTCTCTCTCTCTCTTGTTCTGCTGTACGTCGCGATGCTCGGTTAGTGTGTATGTGTGTAAGTGCAGCTTTCGGTCGTTTTGTTCGCGGTCGCTGCGAGCTGCACAGAGATAGGATAATTAAATATCGGTGTAGAGCGCAGTGGTATAGTTTTGTAGCGATAGCACACTCGTAGCCTTTTTTTACTTTTTAGAGGTGGCCAGGTTTTACATAAGTGTGTGTATACACATAAAGTCGATATATGTTATGTAAAATATATCTATATATTGAATGCGGAAAGATTTATATCAATAGTATATAATCTATCTACTATTATATATACACAGCATATTCTTATGTCTATACGGTGTATACCGGAGTTACTCTAAGTTCTATAAAAAAATTCTCTACTACTACCGGTAAGTATATCTGATACCATAATAAGACTATACACCACCTACGCTATACCAAGTGACTCTCTTGAAATCTAATTTGACGATTCAATCGTAGCGACTCCGCCCGCCCGCGCCAAATGGGTTAACGACGCACGCGCGCATCGAAACCACAAGCACTCGTAAAACCGCCCCTCCCCCCTCGACGGAATGACTTTTCACGTACGCGCACTATACGATATAAACCCACCGCAGAGCTTTTTTATATATATATATATATATATATGGGGATACCTATAACGAGATATCTCTATCTATAATTCTCTGTGAGGTGAGCGCGCGTGCGCGCTAGGCTGTAATAAAGCGCGGGCGAGAGGCGCTTTATTGCCGGCGACTTCCCTTCGCATATACAGTAGCTATGTGCGCGGTTGTTATACGAGCTAGTGTATATATGTACAAGCGTGTATAGGTACATGTGTGTGTACTTTCTTCCTTACGTTTTTCGGGTGTGTGTAAGCAGAGAGTGAGTGAGAGAGAAGGATAGGTTTCTCCGGTTACGCGCGCATGATGTCGGCAGTATTGTTCGGCAGTCAGGAACTTGTTTTGGTGGTATGGTGTATGTGTGTTTGTATGTGTGTGCTTTGCCGGAGGAGATATAAGACAGATGGGAAGTGAGGAACGAAGTCAGCCCACACACGTGTCGATGTATAATAGAAACGTGGAGAGTAAGTGAAGGAGAAGGCCGCCGCGCACGGCTTGTCATTATTTGTCGGCAAGCTTGTAGCACGTTACCACACGGTGATCGGTGAGGATTTTGTGTAAGAGGGAGACGAACGGAAGTACGAAGGTTTTTTTTCTGTGGATAGAAGATGGTTTTGATTTATTATAGGGATCGAACGTCCCTTAAAAAATATTCAGACGCATAGACCAAAGGGAAAAATCCAAAGATAATAATTTACCGTGGCTTCTTCTTCTGCGAGCTGAAGTTTACGATAGCACGTGAGCATGTAAAAATCTGTTTTAACTCACATTTTTTCAATAAAACACCGGTCACACGGCAAAAAACCATCCTCCTAATAAACACATTACAGTTAACGAGCAAAACGGCAGATATTAGCAACGGCAAAGCTCTCTTCCTACCCACGACAATCACGTACGTACGTACGTACGTATACGTACCTATATGTACGCGTACTTTCGCTCGAGTGCTTCTTCTTCTCTCTCTCTCTCTCTCTCGGTGGGCGTGAGGCGAGCGCATTAACGCTCTCGACTATAATACACGCGCGCATCACGCGAGAGTGCAGAGGGCAAGATCGAGCAGGAAGTAGCCTCTCACGCACGCTCACTCTCTTGCTCTCTCTCTCTCGTAATAATAAAGTGGTATATACGCGGAGATAGAACAACATGGTCGAGTAGAACCGATATATGCTACCGGTCGACGCGCCCACGCGGGTTTTTGCAATTGTAAGAGAAGGAAGAGATAGATACTTTACGTTGTTTTTTTGTTATTGTAGTATGTGGTTGCGGGGATGAACGTGAAGGCTAATAATTATTGCGGTGGAGCTACGCGGTAGGTATATATATATATATATATATAGTAGCTGGAAATTATTGAAATGAGAATAAGTAGCAAAAAAAGTATATTATATACGCGCGGTATACGGGCATGCGATCGTCGCGAGATGGGTTATCTTTGCGAATCGAGTGAAAATAAAGCAAAGCATGTAATATATAATATGTAATTTATATATGTTGGATGGTAGCTGTGTAAGGGAGGAAGGAACGAATTAACGTATGCGCATATTTGTTAAGCGAACGATTAAAATGCATGAAATTATCATGGACCGGTGCGCATTATATATATAAACATCTACACTCCGATTTATAAATGTATATAAACGAGGATTTTTCTACACTACTCGTTCCCGAAGCAGATTCAATTTCTGCAACATTGTGTTCCTCGCGTCGTGGTGAATTTATAAAACGCGTGTTCCTCCCTTGTGTATAAGTATGTATACATATATATACTCTTCTCCCTTTTCTTTCTCGGCTTCTTTCTTTCTTGTCCTCGGCTCGTATAATTCCCAATAAAATTGCAATGATTATATGCGCTCTCGCTTTATTCCCTTATGTACAAACGAGTAGTTTTCTGTTCAATTTCTTCCCTCGTTTTTCGTCCTCTCCTTATACACAAGGGTATTTTCTTTTTTTTTTCTTCGTTTCATACTAGCACACGGCGCTTGAATGAGAATTCTTTTGACTGTATCCGCGCTCGGAATACACATATACATATATATACAACACAGAGAGTCGAACGTGTAGTTTACGAGATATAGTTCTTTTGCTAAGGTCCCGCGTGTGCAGAGCCGTGAAACGCGTTTTTCCTCCGTTGCTATACCAATGTATATATATCGAAAGCTATTACTACTACCGCCGGGATTGTGGTTGCCGAGCGAATATACCAAGTTGGTGAGTTGGAAACTACGCGTGCGTGAAATGAATCGGCGTTGCCGGTTTTCTGGCGAATAAATTATCGCGATTGCAACCGCAAAGGTGAATGATACGTATAAAAGGTTCGGATATATATCGGTTTGTATATAAAAAGGTAGTCGAGAAAAGTGATTACCCCGATAAATATTTATCCGGTTTTAAATATTAAACGCTTGTTTGTTGCAGTTCGGTTGCAGAGTTAACAAGATTTTCCCAACTACTCTTATATATAAAAGTACTTGTTTGTACATCAATAAAAGTACAAGCATTCTGATCATTCTGATTCTTTCGTGTTATATCTTCTACATTTAATCACAGTACTTTAATGCTATAGGGTTATTACTAATGACTTGAAATAAATCTACAAACTTTTAACATCAATTTTAGTACTCTTATAAAACGTATAAGCCTAAAAAAAATTCACAGCATAACTTTAAATTTTCTCACTGCACTTTAAACTTGCAGACAACCATAAAAAAACGTCCACGGCAGAAGCGAGTTATCCGTCGGACATCGTCTATCCGTCATTATATCCGTCCTCATTTCACTTCTAACTTCTCTCTTTCTCACACACATACATTTACCTATCCGTTCTCTCGTGCGCATGGCTAATTCGCGAAAGAGTTCGGCGAGCGGATCCCACGATTAGACGACGACGAGGATGGCTCGCGTCTACGACTGGCTCGTATATACATCCAGCGATAAACCAATTACCGATCTCGAACGTCTACGACGACGACGACGACGACGACGACGACGACAAGTCCAAGTCTCCTCTTTCTCCACTTGTCGATGCATACACACATATACATAGACACATGGTTTGGGCTTTCTTCTTCCTCAAGAGAGCACGAGATCGCTATCGATGTTGGCTATCCGAGACTAATCGGAGCGCGCGTGGGCGGCTGGGAAAGGGAGAGAAGGAAGGAGAGAGAAAGAGAGAGAGAGAGAGATTTATTGCGGGATTCGGTAGATTTTTTTTCCTACGAAGCCACGCCGCGTGCATGAAATTCGAAAATTTTGCGTGGGGTTGAGCGCGGAATTAATTCGTCCCCTCGATCACTGAGTGGGAGGAGAAGTAGAGGTGTATATAACTGTTTATGTATAGTCGAACGTTGTTTATGGCTATACCACTTGAGGATTATTTATATTATTATCTATCATAATTCAAAGATAATTGCCGCGTATAGCTGGAAAATTGAAAAGGTTTATTGCGGTAGCTGGCGCGTCGTTGACTCTATACAAGAGGATCATTCTTCTCTACGCCCATTATATATTTCTTTCGACTGCGCATAATTATCTTCACCGTACTGCGGCATCCCGAACGATTCATTCAACCGATCGAACAATCAATCGAGCCGTCAATTAATCTGCAATTACATTCATCGCGTGCACCTGCGCCTCCTTGAGAAACTATTTTATTCAATTTACCTGTTACGCATAAACCTATCTATCATCAATCCTCTTCTATCAACAAACTTATATTATGTATATACTACGACTTTTTTCTAGGCACACGCATGCATGTATGTATGAATCTTAACTTTAAAAAAAAAAAATATCGAGCGGAAAAGGGGCGCGGTATATTAAACCAAATCACACGCGTGCGCACTGCAGAGCCCAAATAAATTCGACACCCACGTTGGATACCGAGTACGAGAGAGAGAGAAAGAGAGAGAGAGAGAGGGCATCTGCATCGTGCACGCGCGTGGGCGTTTGCCTAAAAAGGCCGCTCGAGCCGCGTCCTTATAGGAAACGTCCTCTTCTCTTATTCTCTTCCTTATGGTGCGCCCGTTGCGGTGCAGAGAGAGAGAGAGAGAGAGAGAGAGCAGCGGACGCATATATGTACCGACGACGCGCACGTACGACGACACTTCCTCGCGCGCCTATATGCATTTTAATGCGCTTGTGGGATATATAGGTGCACGTATGTGTGTGTGTGTTAAGGTAAGAGGGGCAGAGAAGGAGAAAGAGAGGTTGAAAAATGTGCTGTGATGGGTGCGTTCGCGAATTTTAAAGGGACGCGGTGCGCGTGCTGAGAGAGAAAGAGAGAGAAGGTTCTTTTTGCGTATTCAAATTTTTATGCACAGGGGTTCCGAGAATTGCTGATGGCTGTCAGGTCAATCTTGAGGTATATGTATAGAGTATATATCTGAAAGGAGTTTATGAATTTTTGTGCATCTAAAAATTCTTTGCTATGGCATATACTTACATGGTAAATGTATATATGTAAATGTTACTTTAAGTAACATTTTCAAAAGTAAATATATGAACAAATTCCTGAGTAGAGAACATCGTATATATAGACATACTGTATTATATTAGAGAAAATACGATCGAAAACTTTACACTATAACTAAAACCCTTCAATGTACCTCCGTCCAAACTTTCATCACCATCATCGTATAGTATATACACACCATCCAAACCGAACTAACAACGACCTATCCTCTCTCTCTCTACCCACCAACCCACGAACTTTCCTCACCGCGAAAAAAAAAACGACATCGACTACTCTCTCCACCTTACCTATACAGCAACAGTGCAGACAACCCACTGTGTGCGCCACGACAATGAGGGCCATAAGGTAAATAGGTGAAAAAAAGCAACTCCGCACTCGCTGCGCAGAGCCAGTAGTGAGTCAGTCCAACGACGACGCTGCCTTATAGTAAAGTGTGGGCGCAGACAATGGGGGGATATAGCGAGAGGCAGCAACATATACGCAGAAGGGGGATACCTATATACTCTCTCTCTCTCTCTCTCTCTCGTGTATTATTTGCATGCAATGGACCGCGTACCGATAAATGCGACGACGACGACGAGGACGACGACGACGACGACAATGGCGTAAGGAGGTATATGACGCCGTCGTTGCTGCTGCTGCCGCCGCCACCGCCGCCGCGGGGGGTGAGAGCGAAAGCTTTGTACTGCATATATAGGTATAGGAACAGAGTAGGTCTGTTTGTTTTACGTATTGAATAATATCAACCGTAGAGATATGTGGAGTAGACGAAGGTAGCCTGCGGGGTGCTGCTGCTGCTGCTGTTGCCTTCTTTATTTTTTTTTTTTTTTATTATCACAGGTAAGGATCGCATGCGGCGTGTTGCAGAAAAGGTTTTTATAAGTAAGAGTGAGGTATGGTATTCAATTATTCAGGTGTGGGTGCCGATGGCTTATCCGTTAGCTGGTGAGTTATCGGGGAAATTTCGGTTATTGAATGCGGATGGGATGGGAGATGTGAAAGTGATGAATAGAGGGTATAATGGTTGGGAGATATTTCATATATATATGTCGGGAGATCCGATTTCTTCGAGGTGATGTGTATAGTATGGTATTTTGGTATATTATGGGTACGAGTATATTATAGGATTAACACATCATCTTATCGAGGCTGGAAAAAAACGCCCTCGACAGACGCCGCTGCTCTCTCGCACGAGCGGAGATAAATAACGACACTGATTGCACGCTGCCACGTGTATACATATATATACACCCATATATATAGTCGACGACAACAACAAAAGGAGATTTAACGAGCGACAGTTCTCTCTCGCGATATCCGAATTTATCGCCTGTTACGCAACAACGCGTTACTCTCACTCTCTTTATCTCTCTTCGAAAGAAAGAAAAAAATGTTCCTCCTTAAACCATCGCGATAATGAAACTGTTGCTCTATACATTGCATGTACTCTCCGATTTACACTATATATATCTGTCGAAAAAATATCGTAACCATTTTCACAACCACGTGTCTCTTTCCTTTCTTCCCTCATCGTCGTCATCGCTGTTGCGCTTTTTTTTACGAGCGCTTTCGCTACGGTGTCCGACCTTGCGTGAAATTCGCGCTCGCGCGCGCGGTAAGCGTGCACTTGGCACACATGCAGTTATATAGGCGCGCGAGTGAGTTTACGTGTATCACGTGAACGCTGGACTTTCCCACGAGAGAGTATATAAGCGAAGTAAATGTAAGACAGGTTGTACGTATGTGTGTGTGTGTGTGTGTGTGTGTATATGTGAATCGACGTGAGATCGAGGAAGCCGCTCTCTCGTGCGAGCAGTTGTATGTTAAACGACAAGGTGGAGTGTAATCGGGCGCGAGTAGGCTAAAGGTTGCGCGCATGCATGCATGTGCTTTATCTAACTGTTAAACATGACGAGTTTTTCGGTGTAACGCTGCATATATACGCGAGGTCTCTCTCTGTGTTTCAGTATATCTGCAGTTTGTCTGCTTAGTGGTGTGTTTACATGGAAAACCTGTTTAGAGATTATACGGTTATGTATGTATGTGTGTGTGTGTGTGTGTGTATGGTGGTGATGATGTGTTTTGGAGTTATAAGTGAATATGGGTGAGGTTGAATATATATGATTAATTAAATATATGGAGAATCTATATGGTTATCATTGTACATTGAACAAACGAAGAATTTTGATATTTTTATAAATAAATTAATAAACGATTAGAGTAATGAATTTAACTGTATATTTACCGCACTTAACTGTGGCGTTCGCATATAGCCTCTTCCTAGTAAACTCAATAACTCTCTTATCTATTACGACGCCCACTAGTAATAATCCCATGCCATGCGCTCGCGTATTCTGGGTCACCGAAAAAACTAAACAAACCTCTCGCGCTCGCGCGCGTTCTCTCACACTCTCGCGTGCAGTGCATCGCGCACACGGACTATGTGACCTTAAAACTCGCTTCTCTATTTGCCTAACTGTTGAGAAGCGGTATTATACGTGTATACACATATACACTCGCTTCTTTCTCTCGTATATATACTGACTTATAAAAGGCGTGCAGACCGCGTTTAACCGGCTAATTTACACGTACACACGCGTGTGTGCTATGGGAACGCGGACGCTTCCTTTTCTCGGGAATATATATGTATGTACATATATAGTATTATTTAGGGAAAACCAGATTTATTTTTCCATTTTGATTAATTAATAGGTTGAAAAGAGTAACAATGGTAGCAATGTTGATTGTTGTACATATTGTTTTTGCTAATAAAATTTTCAAGAATTTTAATTTTTTAGGTTCTGCTATATACACGGCGCGCATGCGTATAAGCGCGCTCCTGTTGTTTTAAAAGCGCGAAATTCCTCGTTTTACGGAATTCTTCTTGAATTTTTAAACGGACATAAAAGTCCCAAGGATTTCGAGCACAATTTTACCCCGGCGGCCGCCCGTAAACTGGCGAGCTTCGAAAGAGAGGTATAAGGTATGCAATTACATAAATTCTTGATTTACCGCGCGTAACGCACAAAATTTAATACTGCCTATTATCGGCTACAGAAAAAAAAGTTCCACGTACGTACGAAAATCCTCCTGTGTGTATATACACACACACACACACACACACGTTGAATACGTAGAATTTCCGCACTTTTCTGCAAAAAAGCGTATAGACCCAAGTGTCGCTCGTTTCACTCTACCATCTATAGTATATGTGTAATTCACGGTCGGCGTTCGCAAATTTCTGAAAAGCCTCGCAGCAGTTCACTGCCCAGCTGCAATACTGCTGTTGTATTATTATTAGTCCACAATTTAATACGCAGTCTAACGAATCTCATTTGAATAAAGGCAAAAGGGAGCGTGAACGTTTTACGGGGCGATCTCTCAGCGCGGTGAAACACACACACACATAGCTATATATAGCGTAGTCTCGGTGGGTAGGTAATTGATCGCGCGACGCGGATCTTTACGACGACGTAGAAGGCTTTTCATTCGCTTGTGTGTTTTTTTCTCTCTTTTTTTTTCTCTCCGTTTAGAGGGAGAAAAGGACGAAGGACAGCTATAGTGGATCTAGGCGGTTACTTAAGGGACTAGATTTAAAGGCCTCTCTTTCTCTCTCTTTCTCTTCGTACGCACTATACACGAGGGATACTTTTCGCGGGAAATGACCGTGGTTCGAGAGTTTTATTACACCGCTATATATGCGTCGCTGTGCACGGAATGAGGTACGGATAATTACGTAAGGGGGGTAATAAAGGGGTAGTGCACGCATGCTGTAGCGTGGGTCGAAAGAGAGAGAGAGAGAAAGAGCACGGCTATGTTTACGCCGTGGGGTCTGGTGCTGAAGGAATATTTTGTCGGGTATAGGGTAATTGTCAACGGCACGAGCGAGTGTGCGAGTATAGTGTGTTTTATATCCTGTTTTGCACGAGGTGTTGTTGTTGTTGGTGAGGGAAATAAGAGTAATTTAAGGGCGAAGAGAGAGAACTTTATACTGCTGTGATGGTAGGGTCGTCGTCGCTACCGATCCCAATCGTTAATTTATGTAGGATAAATTTAAAATTTTTGTCCGACTATATACAAGTACTTAAATATAAGCTAATTTATAACTTTATTAATACGAGGTGCACATCCTACTAATTGGAACATATTTTATGAAGTCGTTATACGGTACTGAATATTATCAACGCATGCATATACATATACATATAGGTATATAATTGATGTGTTTTCGAGTCACCATACTCGATCTTTAGCGATTAGTCAGCCGATGTTTCTCTCCTCTATTTGCATGGTCCGGAAAATAGGTATAGACAAGTAAACTATACCAGGCGCGTTCGCGTGTAACGCTTTTGGAATTTAAGTGTGAAGTTTTGTTTCGGATAACAATCGGACATAAGCTCTCATACTAGTTAAACGTCGTAGTCGTCTGGGCCATTGTTTCCGTACGAATAAACGGCCGTTTTTCGCGCGAGCGCATGCGCGCGTATTACAATCGCTATTCTTGTAACATTGTCTTTGAATTTTTATCATGTATAGCACCTCTGTCTCTCTCCTCTTACCCACCCCATTGTGACTTAACTGTAATTAAATTTAAATTTGTTTATCCGGACTGGCAGCAGCGACAATGCCCCGAACACCTCGATAAATTGATCCGTAGAACGTATATCATACGACTTACAAAAGCTCTATACTCACCTACGTGTTTTTTTTCTTCGAAAGTAAAGAAGAAAATAAAATTTCTAATTCAATTGGTCTTTTCCAAAACTATGTACTCACCTCCGGCCATAATTTCATCGCATTGTGTTTTTCCACATCATTACGTATATATATGTATATAAATATATAAGTAGGGTATATATTTACTTACGTGTTAGAGGTAGAGTGTCCCAACACGCCTTGGGGCGACGACGGTGACGGCGAGCCGTGGTCCACACTTGGCCGGTGGCAGAGGTAACGCCTGCTGCGTCGGCGGCGTGTCCGGCCGGCCGACGCAGCCGCCGACGATGCCGGTGCCGTTGCGCAGCTCCCAGACGAGATTCGTCAGGGAGCGCGGTCTGCTCAGTCGCCGCGATCTGTCGACACAGACGCGAGAATGTGGTTACTTGGTTCTTTTTTTTTCATTTTTATTAAACTATATATAGAGGTTTTTACGTGTGTATCTGTGTGTATAGTTATTGTGGTTGTTCTAGCGGTGTTGAAAATAAAAGGGAAGCTTATACTGTAGTGTGTTTTTGTTTGTAAATTGATCACACGGGTGTATTTTATCTATGATAATAAAAGATATTTAAAAAAAAAATAATAATATATAACGTACGTTCTGGCTGTTTCTATATAATGCTACATACTTGAGTGCAACTATATATATATGATATATATCAGTCAAATAAAAATCAATTGCAAATGTGGTGTGTATATACTCGAAAAACTTGCATTGTATAATAATAATAATAATAATAATAATAATAATAATAATATATACTCGAACAAAGCTACATCTACATTCACATAATATATAATAATCATAGTGTGATACACATTAACATTAGTATAATGTAGTAACATCATATACATATAATACAAAAAAAAAATATATATATACACATCCAAAAAAATGGGGGACAAACACGTACTTTTCTTCGATAATATAAAAATCGGATATAAACTCTTGTTGATAAACCTCCTCAACACGTGCCCGTTTTGCCGGCCGATTTCCACATAATGCAAGCTAGAGTTGATCGACAAAAAAGAGAGATCCATCTCAAAAAACCACCGACTGACAAAAAGCCCACCACCCGTGCCCACCCCCAAACGCGTTCTTCCAATCTATTCGCTTACTCACCTCTTTTCCGGCAGCTTAGCGCCAGCACCCGAGTCACCAGATGTTCTACCACCCGAGTGACTCGAGTCGAGCGTTCCGTCCAACTCCATCGCTTGCTGTAGATTCGTTAGGCTCTTGTAACGTATATTGAAGAGTGGTGAGCCACCTTTGAACCCTGGTGGTGTCTCCTTTAATGGTGAAGCACTTTTCTGCCTCATAAGTGGTCGACCACGCTGCGTGCCACTGTTCTTCACGTAGAGCTTGGCTAGCGGTGGTTTCTCCAGCCGCGTCCCGTGGCTTGTCGTCGTGGTTGTCGTGGTCGGTGGAGGCGCGTCCTTAACCGCACGACGCGTTCGCTTCTCTGCTTGGTTCTTCTTCGTTGGTATGGTCTCGATGGGCGGTGGTTCCGGTCTGTCGTCCAGTAATGGGGCGATCGTCACTGTTACCGGCGTCAGCCCTGGGTTGACCTGTAAAGTGGACGGGAATAATGGTTATTGGGAAGATTTGTGTAAGTGTACATACATTATGCTAAATATTGGTTGAATAAATGTTTGAGAAATATGGTTTGATTAAAGCGATGTCGAACCAATCTGGAATGACATACTTATCGGTATTTTTATATTTTCATCATTTTTATTCAATTTTCAATTTTCATTATAGGTATTTTTGTCAACCAAAGTTCATTAATTCAATATACACTCACCAAGAAATTGCGATCTTTAAAAAAAATTGGAATTGAGTTTAAATAATGTAAAATTCAATGTCAGAATATAATTAGTTATTCCTTTAATAAATTATGATAAAATATTACAAAAGTTATATTAATATTATTTTTCAAAATGTATATCAATCTTGTATAAGAACTAATTTTTAAACGTTATCGATATTTATATAATTCTTTACTATCTTTACTATAAGTCTTTACTATAATTACAACTATTCTTTAGCAAAAAATATTGAGTCAAATATTGATAACTATCCTAATACATAAAATTTATATACATATAAAAATTTATTCTATTTATTATATTTCACAATTACCAGCACTAACTCTATAATACTCACCACACATTCTTTAAAAAAAATCAACTCACCATATTGCTAAGACCATTGCCACCGAGAGGCGCGCTTTCATACGGCGACCTCACACTCTTGGGTAGAGGCGCGAAGCCACGCACGTAGTCGTAGATCTGGTCGATCTCGTCGTATTCCTCCGTGTAGGCGGGTGGCACGCGATTTTCGTCCCGGCCGTAGCCAGCGTGCCCGTGGCCTGGCGCACTGTGCTGATGGTGATAGTGGTGATGATGATGGTGTGCCCGATGATGGCTTGCTACGTTGGCGCTGTCCGAGCTGGCAGAGCGACGCAGGAAGCCGCCGCTTCGTGCTTGTCGACTCGGTTTGCTCTCGCCCAGGCGACCATCCAGTACGTGTGCCCTGTAATTGAGATTTTTGTGTTGTCTTTGAAATGTGTTATTATGGGAATACAGATGTGACTAGGTGTTGAAGGGTTCATTTTTTAAATTTATTGTTTGATTGTTTGCATATAAGTAATTGACAGAAAAGAATGATTTTTTAGAAAAAAAAACTTTTTTTATTAATATTCTCTAGCATTATAAACGCCTACTAAAGAATAAGTAATATTATAATCAGAAGCTTATTATGACTAGTTAATTTCAATTAACAAAAACTATTGTACATTAGATGAAATGAATAATTAAAATTACCACAAACAATAAATAATATAGTTATAAAATCCACAATGAACCTACCTATCGGCAACGTCGGCGACCAACCTCGACGCTCTCTCAACCAGCCTCGTGAACTCTGGCATCGCCCTGAGCGCCTCGTCGTTCCTCGCCTTCACGAGCTTCAGTGGCGCAGCCAACGGCAACGCAACTGCTGCACCTTCCCTCTGCAGTGGCAGTGCAAACACATGTTCCTCTTCAAAACTCGACAACAGCCTCAGTTCCGGCAGGAACTGCGACGACGACTTCAAGCCTCGTGGTGGTTGGCCATGTACCAGTCTCACCGTTAACGGCAACCTCTTACTAAGAAGTGCTCGAGCCGTATGCACACCGCTGATGTTATCCTCACGCGCCAAGGCACTAAATCGTGCCCGTTGCTCCATAGGCAAGAGGACATTATCACCTCGGCAGTCACAACAACGAAGGAAACGCCCGCGACCGGGTAACGCGACCTCGCCGAGGACAGCGATCGTCTCACCAGCCGCGAGCGTTCGACTACCTTCTGGTACAACAATGCCCGAATCGTCGAGTTTACAAGCAACTCCACGTACCGTTTCACGTACTAGGGCACCTTCGTCTGGGCAACGACGTGCAAGCTCGCTTACTGACTCGATGCCACGAACTGCACGGCCTTCTTCGCTTAGGATCTCGAAGTAGCCAATGTAGCTGTCTGGGATGGCGAGGCGTGGACCTACACCTACTACTCGGCGGCCCTCCTGCGTGAAGTGAATTGAATGGGGAAATGGGTTAGATTATTTTTGCACTGGTTATTATATGAATTGTAGTTATTTTTGAAATTATCAATGCTTTGTATCAGAAATATCTTGAATAGT
Organism: Torymus texanus; assembly: GCA_036873485.1. Taxonomy (NCBI): domain Eukaryota; kingdom Metazoa; phylum Arthropoda; class Insecta; order Hymenoptera; family Torymidae; genus Torymus; species Torymus texanus. Next base: position 12,644 of record JAYJLV010108601.1, on the reverse strand, counting down.
AAATTTAATTTTAAATGAGTAACGGTAGATATACAGGTCGAGTTTAGTCGGACGTTAAATATCAATTTACCAATACACAATGTTTTTTTCATAATTATTTTTAAATTTCATCATATACACTACTTACCTTAATTTTGACGGCTTGCGCGACGATCTTCCGCCGCCTACCAGCGGACACGAGTAATGCTGTACTTTGCAAACTGGGCGCCGGTAGAGTTGGCACACCTAATCCACCATACTGGCCCTTGGTGATCTTAATAACGGCAGGCAGTCGATACTTGCCGACGAAGTCGCGGAGGTAAGTCGCCTCGTCGGCCCATCGAGCAGCCGCAACGACGATCTGCCCGTCTGTCGCTGCCATAATGGCCTACGCACCTCGTGTGACCTTTGTGGATCTATCTTTGCTGATTGTTATTGCTGTTGTTGTTGTTGTTGTTGCTGCTGCTGCTGCTTATTCTGCTCGGTCCTCGCCTGCTGCTGCTGCTGCGTTGACCGGCGTCTATGCTCCATCTGAAAGCAGAAGGCAAGAGTTGCGTTTAGCGTTGTCGTCGTTGTTAATGTTTATTTTGCATGTATATATATATAAGAGTTAATTGGAGCAACGAAGGAATTCCAGGGTAGATTAATTATTTTCGAGGATGTAAATGTGGTTCACAGGTAGAGACGAGGGATGATTGAATGCCAGGTATGTAATTTTGCAATAATGGCAGTAATAAATTTTAGGAGAGCAGAGAGTATGTGCAGCCATGCGTTGATGACGAAGCTGTGATGATTGATGCATACAATCAGCTACTAATAAAATCTATCAAGTACCGTAATCGTGAATATAATTCTGCGAAATATTTTCAAACTAAACTCGTTCGTTCGCTCTCTCTCGCTCTCGCATTTTCTGCTTCGTCTTCTAAAACGAACCGATTAACAGTCGCTTCGCGATCATAAATTCTATCGCTCTTCTACGACGACGGCGTGCATCCTTCATTATATCGCGCTTTACCGATAATTTTCGTTATTAGAAGCACTACTCGCGTGATTACTCTTCTTCTATTCTCCTGAAAAACGAAACGAGCAACAAAAAAAATAATAAATAACTCATCTTCCTCCTCCTCTCTTCTCGTATATACATCTAGGAATGCCGATAAATGACACCGGCGCTCGTTTTCTAAATTACAGAAAACCATCCCCCGTCCATTACTCGTAATACTATACCACGTACACACGTACATATACATCTACTCTCATGTACAACCACTACCACCCCTTCCTCGTCTCATTCCTCGAAAGCATATATAACGTTTGCAACATATATATATGTATACCACTTCTAATAATCGAAGATTGGCGTAGGGAAAATCCCTTTGCGCCCTCAGGCATTCTCTCTCTCTCTCTCTCTCTCTCTCTTGCATTTATGACGTATGTATATATATATATATACATACACGTATGTCTATATATGTATCGTATCATGCCACGCTAGCGCGCGCGAGGGCTAATTAGTGACCGGTTCGCGCCACCGCGATGTACACTGGGTAGCCGGCACTCCGCATTAAAGCGCGCTATTATGCGCATTCCGCAGGTGCCTCGGCTAGCCAGCCCTGCACCACTACTGGATCGTATATAGCCACCTGTGGCGGAAGCCCTTGACCACTACTATACTGCTATACTACCACGTGACAAGTCAATTCCACAGATCTTTTTTGTACGTGTATGTGCGTATGCGTATATATATGCTAAGGGAGAGAGAGGGATGTAGATCTATTCTTCGCGGATTATATATGATGACTTTTTGTGGATAAGAAACTGGTTATATTTCTTATATAGATCAGCTGAAGTTGTATAGTGTTTATTAAAGATAGGATGGAAGTGTACGAGCCGTTTTAATCGACGGTTATATAGGCTTTGGTATCGTAGGGAAGGCGAATCGCTAATTGATTAGCACGCGGAGGATAAGAGAAAGGTGGATGTACCGTATAGCCTTAGGCTCATGTGCCATACCATACGCGACCATAGGATAATCCTTCGTCGTCCTGATGTTATTATGCGGAGGTAAGTAATAATGGCCATTAATGCTGAATAATCAGGTTAAACGTAATCGTGCATGCACGTCACCAAGGATATGCAAATTCAGCTGTTGTACACTATATAGGAGCATGCGTGTGTCTTCAATTTTCGTACCCGGCTGCCTGGATATATATACTGACAGTGACGGATTCACGTGCGCGCGAAATTATTATAGACGCGTTGCGTCTCAATTAAGTCGTTCGCTTGCTAGGCGGCAATGCACACACGTGTCTATAATTAGTCGTACACTTTAATAAACTCGTGTTTTCTCTTTCTTCTTGGGCAAAATATAATTTCGCTGTGTATATGAGCGCAGCGTCGCGAGCTATGCAAATAGCGGAAAACGCCTCATTAGCGCGTGTGCGGGGCAGCAACGATTAGCGGGAAAACCAGAATACGTATATATGCGTTAATAACACGACGATGCTTCTTCGTCTCCCTCTTTTCGCTTATATTGTACGTATATATATATATATATATTCACACACACACACACACGTGTGCGAACGTTAGATCGATCGACAAGAGAGAGAAAGAGAGAGAGAGAAAGAAAAAAAAGAAAGGACGGATGCGCGTGCAAGTGAGTGTACCGGTTCGGTTTTCGCGCGCGCGCGCGAGGAAAATTTACGAGACGTTAGATGCAGGGCAAAACGCGTGCAACATCACGTGGCAATTTGAAGCTACATACATACACACGTTGTGTGTGTGTATGTATTCACGTGTTGCGTATATAGAAGAGAGACCGGAAAGAGTAATTTCGATGAAAAATATGTGTGGCGGCAACCGTATAGTCGTAGTATAGCTTGGAGCTCTTCTTTTTTTTTCTTCACTTTTGCTAATGAGCGTGTGTGTCGCTGGCTTGAGATCTGCCGCGATGTAGTGAAGGATGTTTTCCTCTCCGAGCGTTTACGCGGAATACAACGGAACGTGATTTAGTCGTGATGTTCTTTGGTATGGGAAGACTGTTTGTGACTGGCACATAACGACAGCGACAAGATGATGACGAGCGCGGCGCTACACATGTTATGTTGCGGTATATGTATCGTGAAAAATGTCGTTTAGAATAAAATGCAGCAAAAATTACGGCGTTATTAAATATTTATATCGGTGCTCTCGTACAGTTTAATTGCCCGACGCATACAGATACCGCCAAAATAAATCATACACTCGGTCCCATTACCCTAAATCACTCACCTCCACCTTACCTCCCCGAAATTAACATTTCGCTCATCAATCATCATTACCATGAGCACACTCCAAACAACCATAGCAGAGCAGTGCCGCAGTTTTCTACCAAACATCCCTTCGTCGTACGAATCGTCCCCCTCCCCTGCGTGTCGTATACACTTGTAAAAAAAACATTCCCCTTCCCTATATACAAACCCACATATAATTTACGCAGCCTCTATACATATATATATATATATACAGTCTACCACGCGTGAGCCAAGCCATTAATCACTCCACTTTTCCGATATAATACCTCCCGCTACGCACGCGTGTATATACATATATACCTACGTACGTACGTACGTATATACACACACGTCAAAAATTAATGACAAAAACTAAAAACCACGCCGCTCTCGCACGCGGATAAACGAGATCTAATAGCCCGCCGGCCTCGAGCAGCTCTCTAACGCACATATACACACAAGTTTATATATATATATCTATATATACATACATATATACGCCCGAGGAAAATTCCTCCTCCCTCAGCCGCGTAATAAATTCAATTTGAGGCAGTAAAGCCGCGCAATTATATCGCCGGTAGGCGAACGTGACCGAGCGTTTGTGTGCATTGCCCGCCGGCGGCTATGGTATATACGCGAGGCCGCGGCAGTGGCGGCGAAAGACGAATGGACGTCGCTGAGAGACGGGCGCTTGATTGAACGATATACATATATACATACATATATACAGGGAGTGTAAGCGCCAGTGCGTGTCTGTATATGGTGAATTTAGGGAAGGGAGGTGAATTCGTTGGGTCACTAGATTAATGGCTTAATCGAAGGTAAGATTGTAACAGCGCAGGGATTATAATCATGTATATATAGTAAGGTAGTGACTTTTGATTTAATTGGAGTACTCGCGTGATATTTATAATGAATCTTTGTGTATATGTAGATTAAATGTAGACATCGCTTGGGTACATACGTTTAAAACAGGTAGCACAGCTGTGCACTATACGCTATATATATGTATATACTATGTATTTCACAGCAAAGATCTTACCCTATACTCGTCCCCATCTTTCTCGCTATATGCCCATAGGGATATTTATTTATGCGATAAGTCGTCGGAGCTTAGTTTAAAGGCAAAGTCTCTCGCTACGACGAAAAAGACGAGAGCGAGAGAACGAGCGAACTACAAATTTATGTAAAGACACGCGAGTATACGAGAGAAGTCTTACGAGTGCCCCCAGCTGCACACGCGAATCCCGCGAGTATAACGTGGATCCTCTTCTCGGCATGGTATATATATATATGTATATGTATAGGTAAAATTGTATCGTGCGGCGGTTAATGGGCTTTAAAATTATTGTGTTATTATAATCGGTGCAGCGGCGGCCGGTAGCAGTGGAGCGAAGATTTTGCATAACTTTGCATGAGTTTACGCGATAATTGTACGATCGATTTTAGCTTATATATACATATATACTATGTTTCTATATCCCTATATTAACAACAAGGGTCTTCTATTAATCACACGTTTTTCTTTTCTTTACAAGCATATAATCATAGTTATACATTTATCGCCGAGCAAAATCTCCGGTATGGCACGTCGCACTTTGTAGTTTTCGCAATCATATTTTTACACTCCAAACCCTGTACGGATAATTCTCATCGAAGAAAAGAAAAATTTGAAAAACCTTGCGATAAACCTCGCCTCTAACCCCTTCGTGACCAATGACCCGAGGCGTCGTGACAGCCGCGCCTCCAGGAAGTCATACACATACTCGCTCTTTCTCTCATCCCGCATCCTTCTCATTTCACCATTTTTCCCCTATACCCTATTTATCTCCCGACGCTCGTCCTCTACCCGTCTATATATACATATATATACACACCGTATGGTGCTTCTGCGCGTGCGGGTATATCTCGCAAAATCATCTCCGGCGTATTAACCCGCGACTTTTTTCTCGCTTTTACGTTGTACGTGTTCCTCCTTCCTGGAGAGACTCTATATGTATACACATCAGGTGTAGTGTATATATACATGTGTATGTGGAGGTGCTTATTTTCGAAACACGCGAAGATGAGGAGGCGAACGCGTGCGCATAACGGTGGGAGTAGATGTTTTTTTGGGGGAAAGGTAAAAAGTGAAGGTTGGGAGGATGAGGAGAGTATACGTGTATGTGTGTATTACCGTAATGAGAAGACGATCATGTGGTGGACGGTTTAGGAGAGGTTTTGAATGAAAATTTTGTTTCGTTAATAAACAAGTTTGCGCATAACGCTCGTATATATATCTATATATATATGAGTGCACGTGCATACATAATTATGAAAAATTTTGTTTGAGTAATACCGTGGCATGTTTGCTTAATTGAATAAATACCTCGATTAAATTTATCTCTATATAAGCATTAAAATTACGCGCATGACTACCGAATGTATATATTATCGTTTCCATAGTATAAATATTTCAGAACCGATAAATCGATCAATTTAACGTAATCAATTAATAATTCGTTCGCCAAGCGTACACATACTTATGCCTTGCACAGAAGAAATTCCTCCAACTTAACAACACACGTTTTCTATATATATATGTATAACAACATTTAAACGCACTATTTCTAAAACCACACCTCCCTCGTTCTCCGTCGATTAGGCAACTCCACTAATGTACATTTTTCGCCTCTCTTTCTTCCTCTCTCCCTCTCATTACCGATAAATCGCGGAACACTAATAAATCACGCGAGCTCTCATAATCGCGATATTTTCGCTACGCTACACGCGTATATACATCGACATATCGCAGGGTTCGATTTTTTTTCACTTATAAATATCGACCTAGGAAACTCTCTTTCCTTCTTGATTTTATAGCCATTAAAAATTCATTTTCCCAATGCGCGCCTGCCAGAGCGGATGAAATTCGATAAGCTATATAGCAGTACCGCTTAATTGCAAACCGCGCGCGAAAAACAATTGCGCAAGGAACACTCGAGAGAGAGAAGTCGTGAAACCGATCGCGAAATCACTTTGGGTTTAAGGTGGTATTAGAGGGGGTGCAAGAGTCTGTGTTTTTCGGTAGTGGCGAAGTGAAGAATGGGGTATTATCGGAGAGGGATTGCGTATATAGATTCGGGAGTTAAGAGTGATTAGCGCTGTGCGCAGCAAGAGAGAGAGAGAGAGAGAGAGAGAGAGAGCTTGTTGCTCAAGAGGTGAATGGAAGTAACGTGGTGAGGTAGAAGCAGGAGTTCGCGTGCGCGATTAAGTAGTGATTATTTGACGTTTGAGATGATTGAGGAGAGCGTTAATTTAATTCGCGAGTATAGTCGGCGATTCATCACGGAATTAAATGAGCGTCTGTATATATATACACATACTGGGTATAATAAATTTTCAATTACTTTATTACATTCATTTTCTATAATAAGTATGGAGAACATGCCAAGTGTGTCAAAGAAATTACCAATCTTGCTGGAGAGAAAAAAAATTGTATACGTTGCACAATTTCTCTTCTTTCCATTTTTCCCGTAATTCTCTGACAAAAAAAAAAACGAAGGAACTGTCCTACTACGACGCGAGAACCCGTAAAACAAAGATCCAACGATTTATCTGTCCGCGATCTGCTCACTGTTCGAACAACAAAGATCCGCGAGGAAAATTGTCACCGCGCGCCCGCGAAATTCTCACCTTCGTTTCCCAATTTTTAAGCAACCAGTGTCCTAGAAAAAAAAGTCCCTCCTTTTCTCGTAAACAAAGAAACTGCCCGTGAGAACAAGCTGCAACGGTGGAAAACAAATGATATACGCAGCTCAGTCTCCAGAGGACGACGAGACGAGCCCATAGATTGTATAACACGAAATTCCTCTCCCTCGAAAAGTCTTCTGCATCCCACGGAAAATACATTAAACTTAGCTATTAGCACTCTACACAAGATTGGCGTTATACAAGAGATCATATACAGAGAGAGAGAGAGAGAGAGGGAGACTATATAGACAACATAGAGAGAGAGAGAGAGAGAGCAGCGACGGTACCAGCGGCCAAATCCGAGGCGTCTGCAGCAGTGCTTTCCTAATCCAATTGCCGCGCCGCGCGGCACAATCTAATTACCCCGGGCGCGTGCACGCGACGCCGAGAATTGCATTATACACACGTATAGCTGCTGCTACTGCTGCTGCTACAGACATGAACGTATCTATGTGTACGTACGTACGACCTCGCGAATATTTGCGCCGGTAGCCTAGATTGCAACGGCTGGCCGACCGCTCGTAAAGTGTGTGTGTGTGTGTATATATATAATACAGAAAATGCCGCCGCCTGGTCTACATTCTTTCGGGGTGAGAACCAAGGCGTCCTGTAAAGGCGCGTGCGTGCGTTAGTGCGTGCGTGTGGCATACAGCCTGAGTGTTTTTTTTCGGTGTGGATTGTTGGGAAATGCGGTTTAGACGAGAGAGAGAGAGAAAAAGAGATACAGAGAGAACGCGTGAGGTTGGCTCGTATATGCGGTTTCGAGGTGGGATATATACAATATATATATATATACATGCATTAATACAGAGCCGCAGGGATTTTCGGAGCAGAGTACGGAGGATCCGGGTCGCGTCGTTTACGAGCTGTCATGCTGCGCGCGAGTGCGAGATTTACATATACGCTTCTGTCATATCCGACTTTTTCCAAACAAGAGAGTGTGTGTGAGAGAAAGAGAGAGAGGGAGTAGGGATATATCCGTATAACTCCCGAAAATTTCTCCATTGTGAATACGTATATATATATATGTATATGTATGTTCTATAAGGAGGCCACTGCGTCGAAAAGAAAAAGCTGCTGTTGTTGCATTACATATACTTAAAGTGCGTGTCCGGAGAGCAGCTTGAAAGAAAGAAAAGCCTACTTTAAAATCCCTATTAACCCAAACTCTTGCATCGTCACACTTATATACACACATATATACGCAGACGAAGGTCGCCGTCTTGTTCGCGCCCTTTTATACTCTCACCCGCGCGCTCGGACGAGTGAAAGTTTCCGTATGCTGTTGCGCGCGCGCGCGAGGCTCGCGTCGACGATAAATCACTCTTTCTCTTGCGGTCTCGTCGCAGCAACGGCAGCTATATATACAGATTACGTCATAATAATACTAGAGGCTAGAGACGCGACACAACGACGTCTATTATTGTATATACCTATATAATACAAGGAGAAGTGATTGACGTATCTGTGAGTACGATAAAGAGACACATATATATACATAGACGGATGCTGCAGCTTTTCATCTCGTGGAAAAGCAGCGCAGCATTGCGAGTTTATAGAGTTGTGAGAGTGAGTGAGAGAATGGTGATGGCGTTATCGTAGAGAGATTGAATTGGCCGTTATGTATGTGTGTTGAGAGAAAGAGAATATCTTATCTAGGGATCTAGGAAAAGTCAGTGTAATTGTGCTGTTTTCGTTGTGTTGCCGGATAGCTTGATTGATAAGGTTGGAACGTGTGATGCGTGGACCGTTGTGTATGACAACTGTTGTCAGATAGGAAGCTGAGTGAGTGAGTATAAGTGATTGAGACTTTTGGAGGGTTATATCGAAGGGAGATGTTTGACATATGTGCAATTTTTCATTGTTAGTAAGTAGAGGAATATAGAGTAGGATATAAGAATTCGATTTTAGTTAAAGGTATATTCATACGTATATGTAAGACCCATAATTCATAAAAAAGAATTCATAAAAAAAAAAATTCCATACATAGCATTCTCATACCACATAAAGCCTGGCGAGTATATAAGCGAGCGTAAAACTATTTAAAAACCGCATTCCAAGCTCTGGTAGATCCGCGCGCGATAACCATATAGCATATACACAGAGAGTTCGCGTAGCACCTCATATGTGTGTAACACAGACCTCAAACCTAACTCTTATCATTGACATCCTCTCTTTCTCTCTACGGATACTCTAATCCATCCATCTCATTCACCCACACACAGAGCCATGCGCGTGCCTCATCCGAGCTACCCATTATTGTCTCTTTCTCTCACTCAACCCATCTTGCACAACATCGATCCTCTATCTCTATTCACTCTCTATCTCTCTGTACACCCACACATTGCGAAATTACGTATATAGTCAACCGAGCGAAAAATATTTGCCCCAGTCTCTCTCTCTCTCAGTACGATCCAATTTGTCGTCGCGAATAATATAACGACGAGTGATATAGACGACAGTTAGTGCCGAACGCTTTGACGTATGGCATTCGAAAGCGCGAACATACGGAGGATCTCTATACACTCTAGCACAGCATGTATGCGTGGAGAAAGCGAGCAACAGCAGGAGCAGCAGCAGCAGCAGAATCCACCCCGAAAATACGAGAGAGTTGTATAATACGAGACGATATAATTTATAGAGATGGGGAGACAAAGCGTCGAGAGAACTGAGCGACTTTCGAAAGTCCACAGCAGACGAGAGTGGAATGTGAGTAGTAAAAGTAAATTAACTCTCGTATTCACCCTCACGTGTATACACACACACACACACACACATGTATATAGTGGACAAGTCACGTGTGTGTATATAGTGGATGAAAAGCAACGAGTGGGCGAGAGATAATTTATAGAGATCGCCAGGGACATGGTGTAGGTGTGTACGTGTATATATGAGTATAGATATATACATCCACACACATATATATAGGCTCTACTGACCGGTGACAGATTATTTTTGCGCCCCGTCGAGCTCGCGCACTACATACATCAAGCGCGAACCAAGCGGGTGAAAGCACTATACTGCGCGCATGTAATAGGTTACCAGAGAACAACGTAATTAGGCTCTTGCGAATCGATAGTTTTTGCACTTGTATGTGTGTGTGTATGTGTGTTAGGTAAGAGGCGAAAGCTAATTGATACACGGCTAATAGAGACGACAGCCTGCAGGTGTCGTCGTCGTTGCCGCTTATATACCTCGTCTTGATTGCTACGAGCGTGCGCGGCACGGTATATAGTAGTAAGTGCAAACAGAGAAAGTAGAATGACCTTTTTACGTGTGTACGTGTGTGTGTATATATATATACGTTATATACTCTTCGACCCCTAAGTAGCTTGCTGTCTAAGTATGTGTGTGTACACTTGGAGCTTAATAACTTCCTCGAGTATGTATATGGGCGAGTGCGAGAAAGTATATATAGTGGTTTAGAGACTGAAGAGGCTGTTTTAGTGTGGTAAAGAGCCCATAGCGCGCGCGAGTGTACTTGTGGAGAGAGAGAAAGAAAAAACGTACGCGCGCGCGCGCGACTAGGTTTATATAGCGGCGAGCAATTTGTCTCAATTAAGGTTTATGCGTGTGCCACTAGCCTTTTTTTGCCGTTTCCTTTTTTTCTTTCTTTAACGCAGTTTCGTACTTTCTTTGGTCCACATTGAACCGATGGTGTATGTATAACTTTAGTATTGTTTTAATGGTTCGGTCAGATAATGTTGATGATGTGGATTTTCTCCGACTTTCATATTTCTTTTTTGTCTCGATCTAGAGTGAGAATTGTACGAGTGTATTATTACGAGATGACGCGGACAAATGAAACATTCGTATTAACGAGTTTGAAATTTTTTAACGTTATATATGTTTAAGTGCCAATCTCCTTTAGCTGCGTTTACAAATATACTTTATAGACATAATGACAAAAAGACGATGACAGTACGTCAGAGCTCGTGTGCATATACCTATATATGTACCGACTACTCTAGCATATCTCTTTAACGATAAAAAGAGTTTTGATGGTCAAAACAGATAAATTAAAACGTCGAAACAAAACCACAACGAGTCACAGGCAGGCATTTTTCTTCCAATTCACCGAGCATTTTCATTAAAAGGCTCGATTCCTACATTGCTCGCCCGAAGCTCCGTAATTAAGGTATTAAATAGTCACCGTAAATTTGATCTGATTGCAACTTCATAACATGTTCTCGCGGTTACATGTATATATACATAGATACATACCGCTCGTTTCTTTAATTCGGCCGTGGCACGCAAACTCACCTCCCGATAAAGGCATAGGCACAAAGGTGAGGATATCGCTATGAGGATATGTATACACGCGATTTCGGTGTGGCGCTTATACGAGGAAGTACGCACACACACACATATATATATACACGTGGTATATACACGCACTGATGATTGTAAAATTGAATTTTAACGACGTCGTTTAAGCGACGTTAAACCGCAACCCTTATTCCCGCAACGAGATGTATAATTGCAAAAATAATTCGTATAAGCACGTGCACGTGATGAAAATTAGAGTTAGCTATATATCTACCAATGTATACGCAATCAACATAGTCGTAAACATTGTGTATATATATATATATATATACACACACACACACGACATCGCGGCTGCGAAATTGAATCGCGTTTTAAAATTTTCTAAAAAAATCTTGTTTCCGGTGATCATAACCGCGGGTATATATATATATATATATATATAGTACCTCCTCCCTCTTTCTGACATCGATATAAAGCCACTTATACGCGTAAGGAAGATGTATCCTACGCATGTTTATATGCATACCGAGCTAACGACTCAACTATCGCCATCGGCGTTTAATTTAACGAATCTATACTCTAGTAAAAAACATTCTTGCGGTCTAATTAGAAATACGACTCACTTTTAACGCGTACATACATATACGCGTATAGGTACGTGCAACAACACCCCCCGGAGGTGGTAGTTTACCCAGCAGTGAAAAAGAGAGAGAGAGAGAGCCAACCCTATGGCAATAGAATCAACCAGACCGCGTTAAACTCTCCCAGTAGTATATATATCTATTCACTGCTATTGCTGCCGCTCGAGTGGCCCGTTGTAAAAGGGACACCCCGAGGGCGTGCTCTGTCCCTTAATTACCACTAAACCCGCGGCCGCGCGTTAATGAGAGAATATCAAGTGCCCGCTCCGTGCGCTTGCCCCACGGTGCACACACACACACACACACACACACACACACACACACACACATACACACGACTTTTAACGATCTTATATATATATATATATATATATATATATAGAGAGGTGTATCCACCTCTAGTCCTTATCCTACACATCTGTTTCTCCTTATCTACTGGGGAATAGAGGAGCGCGTATACATGTATATATAAGAACCGCGACCGCGTGTAATCCGTTTTTATTGAGCTTTGGTACAGATATCGTCAAGTAGGATTTTCGCCGCGATTCGGTGCTATATATATGTGCACCGGAATGTATTTTTCTAAGAATGAGAGTTGTGGCTGATTGTTTTATATACATGGTTGTTGTTGTTGCAGCTGGTCAATGACCCTGCGGGATAAGTAGGAAGGTACTTACTCTCTAAAGTTGAATTAGTGAAAAAACCACTAAAGATTAGTTAAAATTGCTCCACCGAAACATTAGTGAAT